>JAAEAF010014526.1:0-146627 GCA_011037195.1 Triatoma infestans
CAGCAGGACATGTTGTGTATTGTCCTTCCATTTGTGCGCATACAGTTTAGCGCCAGTTATCTTCATTATAGTAATAGGTATACATTTATTTATTTATTTTATCAAGAACGGTTCATAATCTGATAGCTGTAGTGATTTCTTTTCTGTTTCTGTAATTATGGAACCATGGTTTTTTGGCTTTTATATATAAGTGTATTTGGAAGTAATGCTGCTCTTTGGTGAGTGATGACTGTTGAAATCTATTTTGCTAAACTAATTTAATGTAATCATTAATTTAATGATTTTTTTTTTTAATGAATGGAAAAATCCGTATAAGATGCACGGTTATGGGGTCATTCGCTTCTATATATATATTTTTTTTATTTATTTAAGGCGCGTCAACATTTTTAGTCATTGGCGCCTGGAACCTTCTCAGTACACTGCCGGTCTCTGGATAGTGTTCTCTCATTACGGACAACACTGCCCATCACCGGACAGTGAGCTGTAGAGGCTCCTAGGAAGAAAAAAATCTAACGGTAGCTGGACTCGAACCCGGGTCCTCCACGTGGAAGTCCAGTACGCTAACCACTTAGCTATTCCCTTCCCTCATTCGGTTCTATTATTTATTCTTTTGCTGTCACGATTTCTATTCCTGTTATTTGACTATGGACATGGGGAATCATTCAATTTATTAGTTTTTGTTTTATTTATTTTTCTAAATACCATTTGTTTATTATCCAAAATTGTAATTACTGTTGATAATTTTATGGTAAGTTGGGCAATCTATTTTTGAATCTATTAATATGATTATTTTTGGTTTTGTTCAAATTTTGACAATTTTTCAATGGATATTTTTATTGCATACAGTTTTGCTATAACTTAAAGGGGAAGTGTTTTGGAACTGCGCCTTTTGTTGTTGTATTTAATTGTGGATTGTGAATACATCGGGTAATTCCTACCCGATCAACTATTCTAGATATGCCTTGTTAATACTCAGCGTATCTATTACTTAAACTTTCATATATTAGTTATTTTGTTAAAAATTGTTCATAATTAGCCGCAGGAATGTTTGGTACAGATATGATAGTCATGTAAGTTTTAGGGTCATACTGTTTATATAGGCTGTTTTTTTTTTGTTTTCTTTTTTTTTCTTGACGCTTTATAATATTTATGTCAGAATAGTTTTCTATTAGGCTGTTAATTTAAATAAGGCTGTTAATTACCTGGTTGCCTATTTTTTTTCTTGTTTAAAGGGTGAGATTCATCTGTTATTATTTTGATTAACTTTTTGTGTGTTAGTCAATTTCTTTGAAAGTTTGAGGGGCCATTATGCTCGCTTCACAGAGCATTTACATGAATAGGAGTGGATATAGAGAAGGTTACCTAGGCTTATTCTTAATACGTGATTGTCAATAGTTTGTAATTTTTTTTTTTTTATTTCCGGGCTTTTGGAGTTTCCATAGATTATACTGCATTAATCAGTAACTAGGCTGGTTTTAACAAGGCGTTATATAAATTTAACATATTTATTTGATAGTGGGCGCCGCATGTTGATACTTGATGATTACTTCTTTTATATGTTGTTAGTAATTTAATTTCCTATCCATCCAGAATTCTAGAAATTGATGGGATGATTTCTTTTACTTATATCTTATTTTGTTCATGTGTGATATGTCAGCCAGTTTTCACCAGTTCTCTTTTCTTGAAAAAGGTATCACTACGTTTATATGGATTTACTTTTCAAGTTTAATTAATTTTTCTTTCAAGAAAACGGGACAGATTCTGCTTTAATATATATAACATGTATAGTATATGATAACACGTCACCTATGTATTACTCCAATATGAGAGTTCCATTACACAGTATTTTGTCTTATATTAATGATAAATGATTTTTAACTATAAAGCTATTTAATTTAATTTTTTAATCTGGCTTTTCCGAATCTTCAGTAGATCTATTTTTCCTGAAACTTAAACAGTATTTGTTAAAATTATTTGTATTTTCAATAAACCAGTCAATTCTAACTTCTATCATAGTGTTCAAAGTTTTTTCGAAACAAGATATTAGAGCATCAGAGATATTTTCCGTGATAGCCTGTTTTTTTTTTATGATCATCGACCGGTTTCGGGCGTTCGCCCATCACAGGATGCTTTTTGTCAAACAATGTGATAACATAGATTTGCACAGAGCAAAAAAATTAGTTGATACTAGGATACATTTATTTAGTATCAATTTTATTCAATCAAATTCAATACATTCAATTTATTATCAATTTATTTAATTTTATAGTATTAATTTATTTAGCGTCAACTAAATTTATTTTAAAATAATTTAATTTTTAAAGGAAATTCTCGTACGATGGCTGGAAAAGGGTAAAAACACAGATACAAGAAACCATTGCAAGAGAGAACTCGGTAAACTCGGCCACTATTGTCTTTTAACCCCTCCCTTCTAGAAATCAAATATAAAGGGCAGGTTTTTTAACTACCAAGAGGAGCAATATTTCATTAGTCTAATTTCTGCATTCAACCAATAACATTAAACACTCAAGAGTGTGTATCAATTAAATTTGCTCTGTGCAGGTCTATGTTAATCACACACTGTTGTTGTGTTGGTACCGCAGAACTGGAAAGCATCAGAGACATTTTCCATGATAGCCCAGCTTCTTTTTGTCTATCTATGTTTATCTATGTTACCTATGTTTACACACTGTGTTTGCACACACAGAGTGTAAACAGAATTTGCTCTGTGCAAGTCAATGCTATCACACTGTGTGACAAACGCATCCTGAAGATGGGCTAACGCCCGAAACCTACCGATCATCACAAAAAAGAAGCAGGTTATCACGATAAATTTCTCTGATATTTTCCAGCTTTGCGGAACTTACCTCATAACAAGGTATTAGAGCTATGAGAGGTGATTAAATCTAGTGGTTTCTGAGTTTCCAATATAGCTATTGCAATAAATTTGTCGCTATTCTTTAGATTATTTGTTAATATTTTTATTGTATTCATCAATTCCAAGTTGATTTCATCAATTCCAAGTGATGAACTATTTTTAGATAATGATTTTTTTTCTAATTAAAAATAATTGTTTTTCCTAAGTTTCTTGAATACTTGAAAAGTTTATATTTTTTTTTTTACAAAATTTAGCTTTGTAAAATTTTAGCCAGTGGTCTTGGAAAATAACAATAATTTTATCAGTTTATCAGATTACTCCAGTATTTAAGAACTACTTTAGTAATTTAGAAATGTTTTATCTAATTGAAATTGTACATTATTTAATAAAAGATTTCTCATATATGGAAAGCTATTTTGTAAACATTTGTACAGAACATTAGTCTGAAGATTGCCATTAGTGAAGGCTCGATAGTTTTTTTGATAATGATCGGAGAAAATGTAAGCACTTTGAATGGGCTATATATTTTCTAAAGCCGGTAGTAAAGTATTTCAAAGATTCTTTCACTTTTAAACTGATAAAAAGGCGGAAGTGATAAGTGATTTAAACTGATAACCGGAAGTACGGTCTCATTGATTTTTTTTTTTTTTTTTTTACAGTTTTTGTGATTTTCCCGGAAATAGCACTAAAATTTCATTAAATTCGTTTACAACTGCACACTAAAGGCATAAATCCCATTTAAACATTTGAGGGTAATATTTTTCCGTGAACTTGGGGGTTATGGGGGGGGGAGCTGCAACGTTAAGCTTTCCTCTGAAGTACCATTTCAGTATAAAAGTACTGTACTAAAAGATATATTTAAGGTATTGCTATAATTCCAAATTTAAGAAAATCGGATAACCGAAAGTGCGTTTTAATTGACTAGGCTTCTGAGTTGTTTGAAATTTTCTCTTTTATAGCTACTAAGATTTTTTTTTTTAAACTTGTAATGATAATTGCTCGGATATAAACCTACCATAGTATGGATGTTAGGATTATCTGTAAAATTGCTCATCCAATATTTCTAGGCTTGATCCATCATACACACCATCATCATATAGCATGAAATGTAATCACATTTAGCCTACCTGTTATAAGTTCTCCCTCACGTACTTAATTACAGACATTAATAAAAAATTCCCAGAGTACAGAAAATTTATTCAAATTGTGATCAATTTAATAAGAGAAAGTGGTGTGAGTGTTTCAACCAATTTTACTTTCTCTTACTCCTAGTAAGAGGAAGTATTGTAATCGTTTAGTAAGAGGAAGTATTGTAATCGTGTCAAATTTCCGATATCGAATTTTCACCGGAAATATTCGTTTTGAGGTCCCCTGAGTCCAAAAAAGTGTTTTTTTTAGCAAAGGGTCTGTGTGTGTGTGAACAGCATACCTCAAAAATGAAAAACCGTAGAAAGTTGAAACTTGATATGCCATTTAGGTATCACCGTGGCATCTGACAGCGAGTGGGTTATCTGTCAAAATTCCTCAACCGGAAGTACCACTTTACTTCTTGGTTTTTTTTACGTTTATGCGTATTTCTCAAAAATGGTTCCGACGATTTTCTTCAAACTTGGTTTATACCAACCACACATACAATGATCTACAACTTTTATTTGTAATGTTTCTCTCACTCCCTCTCTTCTTTGTCGACTTGGCTAAGAATAAAAACAGCAGTGATATTTTCAAATTACAATACGTGTTATATACAAAAATCACTGTGGAAGAGCCCCGAAGAAGAACAAATATAGCACAGTGTGTCAGATGTCAAGAGTATGGGCACACACGTACTTATTGCCACCATCCTTATAAATGTGTGCGATGTGCTGGACCTCACCCTTCCGCTGAATGCCCAAGGCCATTAAACATGCCGGCCACATGCGCCCAGTGTGGTGGAGCGCATCCCGCCAGTTATAAAGGCTGCATCACACATCGCGAGCTGAAAAAACAGCGATACATGAAACAAATTACTGCCCAACAGTTAAACCACGAAAATCAGGCTGTGTTTAGGACACCACCCATCAATGTGAATCCCCCCCAGCGTAATTCATCACAAGCACCTTTACCGCCAAAACGAGCAACCAGTGAAAACCTCAACCCGGCAGTTCCAGTATCAACCAACCTAGGCTGGAGACAACAATCAAGACCAACACCAAGCTATGCCCAAATAGCCAGCGCCACAATCAAACCCAATTCGATTCCCATTTCTCCAATAAATCCTACTCCTACAATCCCTCCTCCAAATTTTCCCCCGTCTGCTCCTTCAACTGATATCTCCCATCAATTGACCTCATTTTTAAACGATTTCAAATCCTTAATTACCCCCCTTATATCCCTCCTAACCACCTTGATATCCCGACTCCTACCAAATACTAATCGATGAATTCCTTGTTCTCAAAACCTCTCACAGTTCTGCTCTGGAACTCAAACGGATTATTGACTCATAAACATGAACTCGAAATACTACTGAATGACAGAAACATTGATATAGCACTTATCACAGAAACTCACTTGACTGACAGACATCATTTTCATATAACTGGATACACTACATACAGGACCGACCACGCAGCACAGAGAGCTCAAGGTGGTACTGCTATCCTAGCCTCACATTCCTTACAACATAATCTGCAATCATTACAATCCTCTGACTCCTATCAATCAACCTCAATATCCCTCAAGTTTTTTCCTTTCCCTATCACCATATCAGCAGTATACTGTTCCCCTACATTTCCCATTTATTATCCCCAAATGAAATCCCTGTTCCAATCCTTTGGACGCCGATTTATTGCTGGAGGAGATTTCAATGCTAAGCACCCGCAATGGGGTAGTCGGCTTGCCAATTCACGTGGCCGCCTTCTTAACAATCTGATCCATACCGAACGTTATTCGTTTATATCTCCTGATCATCCTACATACTGGCCATCAGACCCAAACCGTGCTCCTGATATAGTGGACTTCTTTGTCGCGTCTGGCGTGAGATCCGTTTTCTCATCCGCACAGACCCTAAATGAACTATCCTCTGACCACTCTCCTGTGCTCCTCACCCTGAATATTACACCTATCCTTAAACCCACGAGACCTTGCCTAATACAAAGTCCTGTCAATTGGAACTACTTCAAAATTTTTCTCGAAAACTCATTAAATCTTAAAATCTCTCTTAAATCTGCAGACGAAGTTGAAAATGCTGTACAACTCCTTACCAACAGTATCCAACAAGCTATCCAACAATCCTCTTCAACCCCTAAAATCCGTTCCTCTCTTCCTAAACAACAACTTCCTAATCATATCCGTTCCCTGATTGCAGCTAAACGGCGTGCAAGGAGGCGTTGGCAGCGCACCCGATACCCATCCGATAGAAGAACTTTTAACCAATTAACCAATTTTCTGCGTGAGCAATTAATATCCTACCGCTCCTCTCAATATGATAAATATTTGGAATCACTTTCCACCGACGACAATTCCCTCTGGTCAGCTACCAGAAAAATCCTAAAATACCACACTATCCCTACGCCTATTCGTTCAGAAGATGGATCTTGGGTCAGGTGCGACAAAGAAAAATCCGCTTTATTTGCCAATCACTTGGAGAAAACCTTTACACCTCATCCTGACCAAAACAATCCAGCACACATGAATCAAGTCATAGAAAATCTAATTGTACCTCATCCTCTAGAACCTCCTCCAAAACCTTTTCATCCTTCCGAAGTGAAATCCCTCATTGATCATATCCCTCTAAAAAAATCCCCAGGGCATGATCTTATTACTTCAGAGATTATCCGCCACCTTCCCCGAAAGGCCATAGTGTTCCTAACCTCAATTTACAACTCTGTATTGCGCACCACCCACTTTCCCATTCAATGGAAATATTCCCTAATTACCCTAATTCCCAAGCCTCATAAAAATCCCAGTGACATATCCTCCTATAGACCGATTAGTCTCCTCCCCGTGCTATCTAAGATCCTCGAAAAACTACTCCTTAAGCGCATTATCCCAATTCTAGAATCCCAAAATATTATTCCTTATCACCAATTTGGTTTCCGCTCCCAGCACTCCACCATACAGCAATGCTTCAGAGTCGTAGACACAATATCCTCTGCTTTAGAAAAAAAGAGTTTCTGCCTGGGTGCCTTCCTGGACGTAACTCAGGCTTTCGACAGGGTATGGCATCCAGGGCTGTTATATAAACTAAAGCAATTCCTTCCTACTCCATATTACCAAATCCTTCAGTCCTATCTGACGGATCGCTACTTTAGAGTTAGGTGCGGCATTGAGTTCTCCGACATCAAACCCATTCACGCCGGCGTTCCGCAAGGAAGCATCCTTGGCCCTGTTTTGTACACGGTATTCACTGCTGATATTCCCACACATCCAGAAACCCTGATCACAACCTATGCAGATGATACTGCAATATTATCTACAAATCCTAATCCTGCTCAAACTTCCTCACATATCCAAGAACACCTTGACCTCATCACTTCTTGGTGCAAAAAAATGGAAAATAAGACTTAATGAAGACAAATGCCAACAGATTACTTTCACTTTACGTAGACAAACCTGCCCTCCCGTACGTATCAACAACAAAGAAATACCGACTTCCACGCAAGTACGCTACCTAGGACTGTATTTAGACAGTCGACTTACATGGAACCCTCATACGAGACTGAAAAGACAAGAATTAAATAGACGTTATGGACAACTACGAAGACTGCTTGGACGGAGATCAACCATAAAGGTACAAAACAAACTGACTTTATACAAAACATTGCTGAGACCTGTCTGGACCTACGGAGCTGAACTGTGGGGCTCCGCGAAACAATCCAACATCCAGAGAATCCAATCCTTTCAATCTAAAGTCCTTCGTCATATTGTAAACGCTCCCTATTATGTCTCTAATTCAACTCTCCACAAAGACCTCAATATCCCTTTCGTTAACAAGCTAATCCGTACACGCTTCCTTAATTTCCACACTAATCTTCAGATTCATCCCAATCCCACCGCACAAACCCTATCATCTTCCACCCATCCCGACAATCCTCCACGTCGCTTGAAACGACGTTGGCCACGCGACCTCCTAAACACCTAGCTTCCTTTTCATTCCCTGAGAGTTCCAGCATTGGTTGGCTCCTCTCAACATGCCTCTCTGATTGTGGCGTTGAGTCCTTGGGGATTCAGTGCATCACAGTCTGTGACACGAATTCACATTTACATGATGTATACATGTACAGGTTGTAAATAAATTTAATAAAGGAGAAAAAATTAAAAAAAAAAAAAAAAATGTTTCTCTAGAAAAATTCATTTAACAGCACTTATAGGGAAGGGGTGGAATTAGGTTGTTCATTAAAGTACTATTTCAGTTTATTAAACAATTCTATCATCTAAATAATGTTAATTAGAATTGAATATCTTGTAGAAATTCCGAGTTTCCAAAAAAAAAAAAATCGGATAACCGGAATTGCGTTTACATTACCACTTTCTAAGTGATTTTTTTTCACTTTTTCGCGATTTTCTCAAAAATGTCTTCGACGATTTTCTTAAAAACTTCCTATATAAACTAAACATACAAAGATCTACAACTTTTATTTAAAACACTTCTCTGGGAAAATTGATTTAAGGGCATTTTTGGAGGAGTGGTGGGGTTATGTTTTTCTCTAAAATGCTATCATAGTTGATTATAAAATTCTGCCATCAAACAAACTTAATTAGAAATAAACAGATGGCCAAAATTCCGAGTTTCAAGAAAATTAGTAAACCCGAAGTGCGCTTTTACCGGACAGTTTTTTCAGTTTTCGACGAATTTCATTAAATTTGATGCACTAACTATAGAATTTGTCAATTATAATTTTAAGAACTGGAGTAAAAGAAAGTTGTATGAGTGTTTCACACCAGATTTTTTTTTATTTCCCTCGATATTTTGATAAAAGTATTGTAATCGTAGATTTAAGTATATCGAAGACTTTATTATTAATAATAAACAGTATTTTATTAAACAATAAAATACTAGTCGAGGTGCTTGAAGGCGCGGGACTTAAGCCAATATGGCTTCACATTCACTCCTAAGACGCCTCCCTAGCCATCTACGTATCTGACAATATCTTTAGTAAGATATTCCCAATTCCCACAGACATCATTTGAGAGGGTTGCCTTCCCAAATATGCAGAATTATGAATCGGGCACTGTGGCAGGGGTACACCGTTCCATACTTTCTCATCACATTTCTTACAAAAAGGGTTAGACACCGTTCCTATTTTGTGAAGGCTACAGAGTGACCAGTCAATACACCTACCTTGACTCTCAATATATCTTATTCAGGGAGAGAAGATACTTCATTTCCCCCTCCCCTATACCAATGAAAATCTCTTAGCCTGAAGACACGCTTCCATATCCCTCCAGTGATTTTCAAGTTTCCTATTCCTTCATTCTTTGACATCCCTGTTGCAAAATTGCTTGGTGATGGCTACTGCTGGCTCTAGGCTACGAAAAAGTCCCACTTTAGTCAAATCGTCCGACCTTTCATTCCATGTCCGGGTATCCAGAGGTGCTCTACTATGTTTCACTGAGCGAGCCAAATTCTTCTACATTCACTCATTAACTAAGATCTCCAGCACGACCTTTAGTGCAGCTTGAATATCAGAAAGTATCCTTACTTCTTTATCTTCTCATTGTTATTCCTCCACCAAACAGAAGCATTCAATGATACCAGTAATCTCAGCTTGGAAAACAGTGACTTTATTTCCTAAAGCCACAGATCTTTCTTTGTAGCCAAGTTCCTGGTCCACACCAAATATGACTCTAAATTTAGTTGGAGTTTTTTAAAATACAATCTGTAGGAAAGTCTGATATACATAGATCTGTAAACGTCTGTCTAAAGGTACCGCCTCTTTGGTAAAGAGAAGCTGGTGCCAACAAGCCTCAGCCAGGGCCCTCTCTCGGACCTATTAAGTCTTTTAAGGCAAGCAGGACTCGAGAGGGTGCTCTGATCGCAGGTGCCTCTGATTGACCACCTGGGAGCCCCCGCCTAAATTCCACAGTCCGGTTAAGGACAGGATGAGGGGAGGGTCTCCAACTCGGGGGGCGCCACAATAGATCCTTGGGGTGTCGCGGTGGCGTAGGCTGAAGAGCTAATTCCCCCGTTACAATCTGTCTATCTAAACGTCTGTCTAAACTTTCCTGACGTTAAAAAGTAAAGTAAGTAATAATGCCTATTTTTTCAGGCGGTCTTAACGTTCAACTACCAAATTAGGTATCGTGGACGGTAGCGGAAGCACCTACTTCACTATTATCATTTTTTAAACAAATATAAAATTTAGCAGTTATAGGCAGGACTCGAACTGGGGATCTCCCAGTTACAAGCCCATGCTCATAACCAATACACCAATACCCGCCTCTAACTTTCGTGGCGTATACCTTAGAAAATCATGGAATGTAAGGAGTTTAGGGAAGATCAAGATTAAAAGAAAGAAAAAGTCATGAGAATGCGTCACATTTCAGACTATTTTCAGATATTAAGCTAAAAAAAAACCTGCATAAGCATCTTATTTCCGGTTGTTAGGGTTAACCTACTACATCTTTAGCAATAAAAAGATTTTTATTGTCATAGAAAGAGATAACGTATTACGTTTTATGTGTTCTATTCGAAACATCAGTCAGTTTCCCAAGCACACGCCTACTTAACCCAGTAAACAGCACTGAACTATACAGAATTATTCCATTGTGCAACTTTGAAGTTTAAGCAATATCCACTTCAACAAAAGCTGTTCTATATTGCTGTTCAAATTGTTGCCGGCAATGTTATTCTTTATTTCTTTATATTTATGTAAGCCAGTTTTGCCAACTATACTATACAAAAAAAATGTAATAAATTCTTTCATATGTCCATTTCATGTTTAACAACTTGGAAAAATATTGTCGTTATCATTTAGTATGTAAATGTTGTGCTTAATGCTTTTTGATATAAAGTTATAACTACTTATGTTTCCTTTCTATTTAATATCTAAGTTACGTGTTTTTTTTTTGTTTTTTTTTTTTTTTACTTTCTAAAGTTTGAATTGTTAATTTTGACTGAAAGTTCAGGGATTTTAATGTGGTTATTTCCCTAGAGGAGAAAAAGGTTATTCATTCCTCTTATTATTCTAGTGTAGCTCTAAGATTTAGTCGTAAAAAAATAATAATATAACTTGAAATGGAAATTGTAGAATAATGCAGAAAATAAAACAGTATTATAAACAAGACTTTTCCTTATTGCATATAAATTTTCTTATAAATTTAAATTTATTAAAATTTACTTAAAACTTGGAAATTAATAAAAATACATCTTCCTTAAGTTTTAATAAATTTTCCCATAATACACTGTAATAGAAAATTGGAATTATCTACTTTTATCCCCCCAAAAAAACTTCGTTTCATAAACAGTTGGGGACTCTTAGAGGAAAATTAAATATTTTTAAAAAAATACGATGTTTTTAGAAAAAAAGTAGAAAATACAGATATTCAGAAAGAGCCTTTCTGTTTTTCTCGATTTTCTTGAAAACGGCTTCCAAGATTTTTCTAAACCTGGTTCGCATATACTACGCACTAAAGGCAGCAATAATGTTAAGGCAAGTTTTCTTCTAAATCTAAAGTACCGCTTCATTGGAATTCATGGTTCTGCTACACCTATTCAGTTAACTGGAAATCAACTTTATAGATTGATTTTTTTTTTATTTTTTTATTTTCTCTTAAACAGCTATAACTATTTTTTTTAAATTTGGTGTAATGTTTAGCGAACAGATAAAACCGTATCAAACATTTTTTTTTTTTTTTTGTTGATTTAGAAATTTACAATCTGTATTACCTATATACAATGAGTAAATAGCATGTTGAATAATGAAACTGTAGGCTGTGAGAAGGTAGGAGGACAGAAACTACCCAGCGGTAGCACTCTCTACGGGATACCCGTGGCATTGATCAGTCCTGAAGGAAATCTCGGGACCACTGGCGATTCAAACGGCGAGGTGGATTGTCAGGGATGGTAGTGGTGGCTAGTGATTGTACAAAAGGATTAGAGCAAAAGGAGAGAGTAAGGAGTAAGGAGATAGTTTATGATGTCTGGGCAAGTTGTTGTACGAAAGGGACGTTGAGGTCATTATGGAGCATAAGGTTTGACACGTAGAAAGGACCATCAACTATCTATCGAAGTAGCTTAGATTGGAATGTCTGAATGTTACGTAAGTTTGTAGGTTTAGCTGAACCCCACAATTCAAGTCCGTAAGTCCAAATTATTTGGATTATTGTCCAAATTATATTTATAGAAATATATATCAGTCTTTTGAGTTCTTTTGGTAATTTGGATCGTCTTCCGATAAGTCTGTAAAGAAATTTGGCCCTTTTAGTCAGTGGTTACCTTTTAAGTCTTGTATACGGGTTCCACGTGAGTCTTTTGTCAATGAAGAGCCCAAGGTAGCGCACCAGATCTGTTACAGGGAGAGGATTGTGATTGAATGCCGAAAAATAAATTATATTTAGGGAAGGTTAGGTTAAGGTTTAGGAAAGGTTAGGGAATTTAGATTATTTAGATTAAGGACCTGTCAGTTTGTTCTGGTCAAACTCATGTGTAATAACTTTTTTTTAATTTTTTTTTTTTGAGTAAAATAAAAGTGATACGTTTTTATCTATGCAGCAAACATTCCAAGTTTATTCCAAAAAAAACTAACTCAAAAACCTATTTTATAAAAATCACACTTCCGGTAACCCGATTTTTTTTCAAATTTAGTATTCCATCAACGCTTCTAATGTGTGTTTATATTATGTAGATGGCAAAACCATATACTGAAGTGATACCAACTTTAGACGAAAGCATAAAGTTACTGTTTCCTCTGAACTCGCTCAAAAAAAAAAATCAATTTTGTCAGGAAAACGTTTAAATTAATTAGTGATAGTTATTTATGTGTGTGTAGATAGTATAGGAAGTTTAAAGAAAAACTAGTTGGAGCTGTTTTCGAGAAAATCACGAAGAACGGAAATAAAAAACAACTTCCGGTTGATGGATTTTGCCGGAAATCTTTGTGTCTCTGATAAGGTGGCAGTGTCTAAACAGAATACGTCCAAGCTTCCTTCCGCCTTTCGATTTTGAGATATTCTGTTAACGCACGCACTCACACACACAAACAAACAGACCACCATTCTCTAAAAACATTTTTTTCGTATTCAAAGGGACCTCATAACATCTATTTCCGGTGATATCTCAATTTCAGAAATCTGACAGAATCGCAGTACTTCCCTTTTATTAGGAGTAAAAGAAAGTAAAAATGTATTGAAAGGAATCTACATTTTAGATTTTCATAATAGTGAAAATAACATTTGCGAAAACTCAAACAATTGCTCTTAAGCGGCCCACAGACGATCAATATCTTTTATTGTCAATATTTCATCAATATATTGAAAATGATCTGACCCGGTCAATACATATACAATCAGTATTTAGTGGTGAAAAGATTTGTGCGTGTGAAGTTTCTGCTAAAAATGAAAAATAAGGAAAAAAACGTGTGTATTGCTATTATTTTGGCACATGTGGGTGCGAAAAAAAATGAAGAAAAGACGTTGGGTAAAAACAGTGGATATCAAAAAGAAAAAAGGTCAATCACCTAAATCTTATACAATATATTAGGCAAAAGGAACATGATGATTATAAAAAATACTTTTAGGATGAATAGCGAAATATGTGAACAGTTGCTAACTGAATAAAGTTAATGTTTTTGGTGTGCTGTTGTTGTGGTGTAGTTCTGGCTTGTAGCGTGAGCGGTTTTGTATAGGGCTTGTTTGTAAGTTTTAAGAGAGTGAAGTAATAAGAATAATTATGAAAACACTGGCAGATTAAATTAAATATATTATCTTTTAAGCTATTTAAATATTTTCGCAATATCACAACCATTATGCTTAATAGATCAATTGTTAATCTAGAATAAATGTTAATCTCTATCACTGGCATGAGTTTAAGAGAGCGATTCCTGAAGCAAGTGTTCTTGCTTGAATGTCTGTTCAGACTGTCTCTTGAAGGAATGTCCTTCAAATCCTTTCAAATAATGCTGGTATGTCTGGAGGGAGTTTTATTGTTTTACCCTAACTGTTTCTTGCCCTTTGTCTCTTGGTTTGCATTGACCTAGATTGTAGTACCTGGCTGTATCCCCAACACTAAAATACACTATTTGAACTAGCTAATTTTCACAAAATTATTTTACTAAACTATTATTTTTCCATTTCGTTCTTCCACTACATAACACTTGGTTAGTCGTTTTTTTCTTATCTCTGTTCAAATATAGATCTGATGACGAATTACACAGTTTTGGCAATTCTCTGTATGTGTTTATAAAGTTTTTTAATATTTCCTGTTACATTTTCATCTTCATTCACCGAGTCGGGCGATAACGATGGCGATGCATTTTCCGCCATGGTTACAGATGAACTAACAAGATTGTCAACCACGCGCATGAACGATCAATATTTCATCAATATGGTTAGCTCCGCCTAAAATATTGACGAGTATTTTCAGGATCCCGAAAATCTGTCAGTATATATTAACAGTATATCAATAATTGCCCTCATACTATTGATAATATTATTGATCGTCTGAGGGCCGCTTTACATCCCCACAAGGAAAGATAAAGTAGAAATCAAGGATGAATAATAATCTTGTCTATTTCTTTTTACTAAATTTTCGGCCTCAATTTTTTACATAATTCCAATATTTTGGTTTTTATTTATAACTCCAGAAATATATAATAACCCTAATTAAGTTTAAGCAAAAGATATGATTAAATTAAGCTATTATCAAAATACAAGTTCACATAAGTATTGATAGAACATTTGATATAGTAATTGGTGTAAATTTTTAAAGATGGTAATTTGGGTGTTTTTGAAATGTTAAGGTCGAAATTAGGATAAAAAATTAAATTAGATTTATTAAAATGCCAAACAGATATTAAACTTCTGTTAAAGTTCATTCATAGAGTTCCTATCAATTGGCATTTTTCCAAAAATCTTGATAATGTATAATTTTGTTTGGTTTTAAGATTTTAAATAAAGTTAATAACTAATTAGCTGTAAACATGCGCAGTTTTCCATTATTAGAAAGCTTGGTTAATTTTTGACATTCATTTAAAATAGGATTTTACGTTTAAGTAGTGATTATTAGTTTAAATCAAATCTTGGTTTACAATTTTGCTTGCGATACCTTTTGATACTAAAAGCATACTATTTATTTCCGAAATACTTGAAAATACTGAATATTATATTAAGCGTATAAAGTTTACTTTCTCTGGATTGCTATTCTATATGAAAAAGTAAAGCGATCGTTTTAAACCACTAAAATGGAGATTTTTACCAGAATGCATGTTTTGATGTCCCCTGGGTACAAAAAAAAAATGTTTTTGACGACTGTGTGTGTATGTGTGTATTTGAAACAATTATCCTAAACACGAAAAAATGCAAGAACCACAAATTTGATATTCTCTTTTCTCGTTAGATACACTACATACCCGATGATTTCGTTAAGAATCTCTCTGTCAAATGGAAGTGGCGACTTTTGTTAAAAATGTTTTCACCAGTTTTTCGCGTATTTCTTGAAAATGATTCCAAAGTTTTTCTTCAAACTTCAAACACTCTTTAGACATGTAAGTTAAATCAGTTTAATTTCAAACATTTTTATAGAGTAAAAGATTTTTTCCGATTTCGGGGTGATGATGTCGTGCCTTTAAAATTTATTTAGAAGTAACGTACGGTTCTGCTAACTTTTAATTATTATACAGAACTCTGTGGTATTTAAAAAATATCAAATTTAAAGGAAATCAATTAGCCAGACGTGCGACTTTACAGGTTTTTTTAGTTTTTCTTTTTTTTCTCGAAAACTACTCCAGATTTTCCTTAAACTGGAAATATAGTACGCATTTATAAACTGAATTAGGAAAACCATGTGTACGAAATCATTTGCATAAGCGATGCACAGCAAAAAGTGTTTTTTTTTTTAAACAGGGACCGTCCCTCTTTTAGGCCTAAACTCGTGGGACTCTGGAGATACGCTTTCTATAACGACGATAATATCTCTTGGTCAATGTTAGTGAAATGGAATCAAGCTGTCTTTCTGAGACGTACACCACTTTAAGCGGTGGACACTACTCGTTGTCAATACAGCGGTAGCAAGCGTAGTTCATACCTCCAACTCAACACTTCAGCTACCCATTACAGAGCTGGGTTACTATATGGACGCTTACTGCATGGGTGAATGGGCTCTGAACTTTGACAGCTAAGCTTCCCTTAGGAAATTGTTTCCAGTTCCCACCAAGAGGTAGAAGAAAGTAGATATAAGCGCGGCCATTTGAGAACTTAGCAGTGAAGTTTTCTAGTTCCACACAAGAGGTAAAAGAAACTAGATATAGGCGCGGCCATCTCAAGGTTTTAGCAAACCGCATGATCAACCTTGAAGCACCTTAAAATTTAAGGTTAACACTTAAGTGCTAAACCAATACCTGAAGCGGTCTAATCAAGATACCAAGAAGAAAGCCGATCAGTCATTCAAAGAGCTTACAGTGAGTCTGTAACACCATTTTCAAACAATTATTCAAGAAACCGCACGTAACAGGCAATCATCTATCTCAATTCACTTTTTGCTAAAATTCCTTTTACAGGCTAGAAAATGTTCTTCAAGCTCTAGCCATACTAGCTACCAACAGTTAGTACAAGCAAGAGTACTACACCATTCTACACTACACTGCCAACATCTCCACTCTTCTATCTCCATTCTTTCTTTTCTTTTCTCTACCCCCTCCAGTATTCGGCAAATATAAATTGTGTGTTTCAATTTTCAATCACCACATACTACTACGTAACATTATCTAACATCTATGTTATAAGTTTAGCTGGATTCGGAAAAATCATTTTTCATATTATTTCATTAAACTAGTTCTTGTTACACATTAAAGGTCATCCTTACAGACAATAAAATAATGTCATAATCATAGAACAAAGTTCATAATATTGAAAAAAAATAAGTTCATTTTTCATAAAATGCTATTGTCAATAGACAACTTCTATGAGTAAAAAGATATGTTGACATTTTCAGTAATGATAAGCCTATCTATAAAAAAAATAATTAAATAATAATGTTCTAAACCTTAAGACCTCGAAGAATAATAAAAATAAATTTTGTAATCTAAAGGTTACAGTGTTGATGAAGGCCTTTCATAAATTTTATTGTGTATTTGTTTATATTCATAAAGGTTTCCATTTTTTATTGTTATTGTGTTCTTTTGATTTACAACAGGTACGGTTGAACGTTTTATGAACGAAACAAAATCGATCTTATTTAGGTTAATAGATTTTTAATAGAATGACAAGAATAATGGACAAGGCGGTGTTTCTAAATGAACTTTTCCTTAAATTATCTTCCTTAAATAAATTTTTTTTTTTTTTTTTTTGTCAAATATAATAAATTTGATTTTTTATAAAAAAAAAAAATTCTCAGCAATATCTTGTGCAAATTCAAAATAATCGGTCAAAACTTGAAGCTTCAAAAATTATAATTAAAATTAACAAAATATATAGCTCCAGATCTTTTTTTTTTGCCAGAAAATTAACCTGATCAATATTTACTCCCGCCAAACACTGTTTTGCTAATAATACAAAATAGAATAGAACAAAATGACACAGGGGGGACTCAATCCCAGGCACTGCAGCCTAGCCATTAAGGCTTCTTGTGCCAATTCCTTAATATCTAGAGAGGAATCCTCCCCCCTTCATGTGGTCCAGGACCTTCCCCACAAGTCCTTCTTGAAGTACGATTTCCTCCGGTCTCAACGTGCCGAAGATCTCGTACCTCATTCTGCCGCTTGCGACGCAATCAAACAACAGGTGAGAGGCCGTCTCCACCTCCTCCTCACAGAGTCTACAGAGTGGCTCCGAATCAAATAATCCCAACTCGTGCAGATTTTTTTTGAACCTACATTGCCCTGTAAACGAGTCCGTTATCAGACAAATCTGATACCTGCTTAGACCCAGGGTCTCTCTGGTTCTTCTTTTACACAGCTCTGGCATAACCATTTTGCAGTGTTTTGCTCCAGTACTTAGCCTTCAGTGACGATTATGTTCAGTCCGAGTCCATTATCTCAGGGACGCCCTCGCCATACTTTTGGCTATCCCCAGAACAGGTTCCGGCCCACAGAAAGGGGTGTCCGCTCCATTCCTGGCCAGTTGGTCGGCTAGTTCATTACCTTTTATCCCCTTGTGTCCCGACACCCATACCAGCCGCACTTTATTGTGCCGGAAAAGCGCCTCCAGGGAGTCTCTGCACTCCCTGACTAGGAAAGAAGTAATTCTGAATGCCCCAAGAGCCTTCACTGCCGCCTGGCTGTTGGAAAAGATGCATATTTCTCTATTCCTAGGGCTCATATGTAAGTTCTCCTCAGCACAGATCTTTATAGCATAAACTTTAGCCTGGAATACCGTTGAGTATCCACCAACGGTGGATTTCAGTGAGTGTTTCAGTGGGTTTAACCCCATTTATTCTGACTCCAGTTCCGTAGGCCATTTTGGATCCATCCGTGAACCAGGATCCCCCAGCTCGGCCTCGTTTTTCCCAACTTTTAGCCCATTCCGATCTTGACGTAAAGATCACGTGGAAGGAGATATCAAAGTGGAATGTTGGACAACACTCTTCCCCAGCCATATTGAAAATAGGTTCAGGGTCAGCCTTCTGTATTCTGCCCAAAAGCTTGGCCAAGGAGCTCTTCTGTTTCCCCTGGCCATTGTTCGTTAGTCTGTACGCACTGGCCCTCGCATCCGCTTGTATCAAAAGATGCAGCGGAGGTAACCCCAGCAGTATTTCCAATGCTGCCGCTTGGGCACTGCAAAATGTCCCCGAAATCAACAGGCACCCCTGATAGGTTCTTCCTCGCGACCTGCTGTTCCGTTTTCGGCCACCATACCATTGCCTCATAAGTGAGGACAGGTATGATGGTCCACTTGAGGAGCCAGTGGGCCATTTTGGGGGAGAGACCCCATGTTTTCCCGCAGGCTCTAGTGACTCCACAGAGAGACTTCTTTAGAGTCTCATCATGTAATATACTCTCACAGCTTTATTCGCTGTAAGCATATTTCTCTTATTCAGAATTAACTTGATTTACGCCTTCTTCTCATTCAAGAAGAACACTCATCTAATTTCTTCGCCTTTTCGGCTTCAAGACCTTCTTCAGTGTCATCCATTGACATCTTACTGCATCCCTCATCACTTACACATATAACATTCACACCTAAACAACTTTCACATGCCTCATTTACACCAGCCACTTTACGTCACTTCACCGCAGCCCAACGTCAACGCTCTTGCTGCCGCTTACATTATCTTCGAGGTGATGTCAGTTTTATATACCTTTCTGTCAAATTAATTGTCTCTTCTATTACCTTATCATTTACAAATAACATTATTACTTCTGATTTAGTATATTTTTGTATCTTCTATTTCATACTTGCATTACCGCTTCGGGATACGCTCAAAAGCGTAAAACATTGTTAGGAGGCAATGGCTTGTAACAGAGGCCAAGTGTAACAATAATTAGCCAAGAATAGAGACTGATTCTCTAAAAATCCCATAGTTTTAGTGATTTTTTTAAAAGATGGAAAAAAGTGGGATGATCACCAAAAGAAAGAAAGTTAGGAATTTATCTTTTAATATATTCAACCAACAATCGAAGATAAAAAAAACAACATAGGTAGGAGGAAGATCGAAGGGAAGTGATGTGAATTATCTCTCTCTATCATTCACTCTCTCTCTCTATCTCTCTCTCGGTGTCCCGCCGGGCTCTGTTTTGGGACCTCTTTTATTTTGCTTGTATTTAAATGATCTGCCAAGAGTAATAAAGCATTGCAAACATATGCTCTTTGCTGATGATCTGCAAATATATTTACACCGTTTGCCATCAGAATTAGAAGCTGGCATTGAGAAAGTTAAGCTTGATGTGAATTCCATCCTTAGCTGGACACAGTCAAATTTTTAATTGCATTTAATATAACAAAATCAAAAGCAATGATAATTGGCAGTAGAAGATATATAAATACAATTAATTTAGACTTAATTTCTAAAATTACTGTTAATAACATAAATATACTTATGTTACACTGCGAAATGTTTAGGTGTGAGATTTCTAATACGTTATCTTGAATAGCCAAGTTAGTAATATTGGCAATAGTACTTATAATGAAGGAAAAGGATTGTGAGTTTCGGTCTTTTTTTGAAAACCGAAACTCACAATCCTTTTCCTTCATACAAGCAACGGTCGAGAAGAATCTTCCGTATTTATAAATCTCTAAATGCCAGCTAAAACTCCATAAAAATATGTTGCCTTTACCTCTCCGTAAACAGCTAGTTTGTACTCTCATACTTCCTCATTTTGATTACTGTTGCCTGGTATATGCTGCTGATCTTACTTCGGAACTTAACACCAAACTCCAGAGATCACTTAACTCCTGTATCTGTTTTATATTAAATATTAGGAAAGACGAACATATTACACCACATTACTTTACTTTAAACTGGCTTACTGTTGACTACCGTAGAAAATACTTTATGGGTAATTTCATATACCAATTGTTTAGGGCACAGACTCCAAAATACTTATATGACATGTTTGCACAAAAAGCTGGACTAGACTTAAGAACCACAAGGACTGTCGATTCCAGACTTTACTTACAACCATATAGGACTGTAACGTATTAAAACTCTTTTACTGTTGCTGCCAGTAGACTTTGGAACGACTTACCTACTGACTTGACCAACAAGAAATCACTGCCTAGTTTTAAGTTTTTCTATTACAATCATTTGTTTGATCTGTACAGAGGAGATTTTTAAGTTTGTATAATTATTATTATTATTATTATTATTATTATTATTATTATTTTATTAATTTATTATTATTAGTAATTTTTATATGTGTACATATTTTATATAAAATTACGAATGTAAATAGTTATTAAGAGTTTACTTCAGTTTAATCTCTCAGATCAGAGAAAATATTTTTAACTTTGTAAATTTTATTGGTTGCTCTTAAGGGACATACGTCCCAGAGCATAATAAATTTATCTTTCTCTCTTTCTCTCTCTCTTGCTAAAAAATTGTGATGATGCCGTAGTGGGAAAGATGTATCCAGGTGAAATTCACTAAAAACTTCGCAGGTGCGTGGCTTTTTAGATCCATCAGGAGAATCGAATAAGTAATAGTATTATAAATTTAATAGTTATCCGCTGACCTTGAAGTGGTGAACCTCCCCTGATAATAAATTCATGCTCATAACAACTCGGCCCGGGTATCAATATGCCAGCCAGTAG
The DNA here is from genome assembly GCA_011037195.1 of Triatoma infestans. Taxonomy (NCBI): domain Eukaryota; kingdom Metazoa; phylum Arthropoda; class Insecta; order Hemiptera; family Reduviidae; genus Triatoma; species Triatoma infestans. Next base: position 21,260 of record JAAEAF010014526.1, read on the forward strand.
GAAGGAAATAGTCGATTGCAGAATTGGCTTTGCAAAGCACTCTGACTAACTGCTGTGATTGATTCTGCCATTGAAAAGTCGCAATTTTTTTCCGTTTCTCCAACTGAAACAAAATATAAATAATATAATCAAAGATATTTCTAAAAAGTGTTGGTACAAACAAAAAGAAATCTTAGCTTTAGTTAAAAACAAATTTATTTTAATATTCAAATCTTATTAAAATGAAATAAAACTGAGAATTGTATTTGATGGCTATTATTTTTAAAAAAAAAAGAAAAAAAAAAGACACTTAAGTAAAGAGAGAAGAGCTTCAAGAAGAGAGAGAGACTTGTAAAGTGTGCAGGGGGAGGGGATAGATATTGGTGCGAGTGGAAATGTAACCTGTTACACAGCATCAGGATCGTGTCCTAGATTGTAGTCTAGCCGGAGATAGGTGTTTTCACTCAACTATCTATTTGCTATTATCCGTAAACATATTTGAAATTGTTGCCTATTATAGTATATTTCATGTTTCCTATTCACTAAATATTTTATTCAAATTTTATTATTTTTAATATATAATCAATAAAATTATGATTTTTTATTCACGCGAAAACAAAAAAGAAATCGTAAGTATTTTATAAAGTTATTATTAAAGAAAAAGTTTTATGCTTTTCTCTCTCTGTTTCAATAGAATTTTACTTTCCATTTGTAAGTTCTTTAAGATTAGTACGTGCTTATGGAGCACGTAACCACCTTTTTGCGGCAAGTAAAAATTATTCTACTTTTTAAGTTTGCTAATGCGTTTTTAATGTTTTGTTGACTACTGAAAGTATATATGATATAGTATTTAATAGCTTTTTAAATAAAAAATGTGCAATTTTTATAAATATTTTTTTTTTTAATTTACTGCTAGACAAAATGATCATAAAATATTTGTAAATTTGACTAAATTGTTCAGTAATTACAGTAATTACAACATGAATGATGACTTCTCTGGGGGAATGACTGGAATTTATCTTTCTCAATACTTATTGCATTTCTCTAAATTTCCAAAATAGACAAAGTTTCCTAATTAAGTCGGAATTTTTTAACAAATAAATTTAATAAAATAAATAAATAAATAAATAAAAAAATCGTTCAGACAATAAATCGTATAAAATAAAACTATCTTAACGACAAATGATTCCTATCGATTAATGGATTTCGGCCGAAATCTTTTTAAACGGATCCCTTAAGAATATCCCATATCAAATCTTGACTTTTCTATTCACAATACAAACACTCAAAGGGAGGAGAGAGAGAGAGAAAGAGAATTCCCGCATTCTCTCTAAAAACAGTTTAACTTCCTGTTACTGTATTGTGATAAGAGGGAAGTATTGCGATCATATCTACTTTTTTAATGAATTTTTACCATAAATACATGTTTCGACCAAAAAATCAAACAAGGCTGTTTTTGATATCGTTATTAGAGGAGTTTTACTTTCATATAAGTTCCAAAACTAACGGTTTTCACTTGTAACATAAAACAATTTTAAATTAATCTTATTTGCTTAAAAATAAATAAAAGTCACACAAGTTATATATGTACCTTACAATTTATTAACAAATGTGATTGGCTGACTTTTTTTTTATTTTTTATTTTAACAAATAGATAAATAAATAAAAAATTCTAGTAAAAACAAGAACACGTAAGAAATACATAATACGAATTTATAGATAGAAAAGTTGCATAATAATATATAGTATACGAATAATATATACGGTGGGGGGGGGGGGACATAAATATTCTTATATACCAACTAATATTTATTATATTGTAAAACAGTAACATTACATATGTAACCTCTTTTATACATATACATATACATATACATATATGATTATGTAATGTTTTAGTTTTGAATAATAAATGTAGTTTGTTTATTAAAATGTAACATGTATACATATATATATATATAGTTATAATGAACTTATTGTTCTATTATGGATAGTTAAAAAGTGATACGGATTCCAATGGCAGTGGCTCAGCTAAAATTTTATTTCCGCTTCTTTTGTTTTTATTGTCTATTGTTTTATAAAAAAGAATATTTTATTTTAATTTTTAATTAAGAGGAAAATTTATATGGATTTTATGACGTAGAATACGTGTTTCATTACGATAACCAAGTAGATCGAAGCAAGACTGACGAAAATCAAGAAATATATACAAATGAAAACAAAATGAATGTCGATTATAACGGCAGCTAAGAAACAATACAAGTGCTTGCTCGTAGCCGTGTGTTCAAGGAGAGGAGAATGAATTGTGGACGCATGCCAAATATTCATTTCGAAAAGATGTTTTCCGAAGCAATGAATTCGGGAGTGCAGGCGACCTACGTGACATTTATCATGATTTGCACTCCGAAGTGGATGTCGTTGCTAAAAAAAGAATTTCCCAATAAAATATGAATGAACTCGATGATGTATGTTTGTACTGTAGGAATAATTTAACAAGCAACAAGATATTACCAATGTCGAGAACGAAACGGCTTCAAGTATCCAGAGAAGAAACCTAATGATTTGCCATCATTACATCACATTTCTGAAAGATTTATTTTCATGCAGATATATAGATTGCGTTATGTTTATTATAGAATGAAATTATATGTTTATTAATAAACTTAATTGCAGTAATAATATTTCCAACTTATATGCATCATAAATATGAATACATTTTTAAGTAAACAATAAATGAAATAAAAAAAAATGAAGCAGGCAAACGGAGAACCACAACAGTGTCCGTGTTATTATTGTCATCTTGATGTAAAGTTCTGTTTACTTCAAATTATTCACTCAAGACTTTAACGTCGTTACGGCTGTGATACTCCGCTGCCAGCTTCATTTTCTTTTTTTTCACTCATCCATATTTGTTGCTTGATAGAAGAGATCTATAGAAAATTTTTGTCTAATTCTATCATAATTATAATAATTTCGTATTGTAAATGGTTCGCATTTCTGAAGGAAACATAATCGTTTGTATTATTTAAGATTAAAATATTAATACATGTTTTATTAGTAAAAAAATATTAATGTTAGCTTTGTGATAAAATGACACAAAATTAAAATTATAAAAGAATGAAGTTACGATACTTTTAGCACAATTTCTGAATAAATAGTTATTAAAAAGAGATACCGTTGACAAAAAAAGGATCTGAGAAAATATATTATTCATTTCATTCTTTGGGACCTCTTCTCTTTTTCATTTTTCTAACAGTTCGTATGATGTTCTTAATGACCCCTAAGTCTCTTCTAATGTCCACATTTTGCTTCTATCTCTTCTGGATCTTCCAGCCGATCTTTTCCAAAAGTCCATTTCAATGAATAGAAGTCTGTTTTTGAAGCCTTTCTTATTGAAAGTTCATGTTTCTGCACTCTACAGCACAATACTTTCAAAAATGGTGTTATAAATTTGTCGTTTGGTACTCTTTAAAACATTTTTGCTCCAAAGCATTGAATTTAACATACCTATGATTCTTTACACCCTTCGTTTATCCTTCTATCCACTTCTTTCCTTGTACTATCCTCATTGTCGACAATAGATGCTTGATATATGAAACTGTAGGTCCCCTTCAGCTCTTCTGCTTGCAGGTCTATTGTATCAGAGGTCTGAGTTAGATGTTCTGTTTTACTCAGGTTTAAAGTTAACTGTCAGCGTTGGTATTCTTCATAACTTCCTCCCTATGTAGTTCGCATCTTCTACATCTTGAGCTTCTACCACTTGGTCGCCTGCAAACAGCAGGTTACTTACAAAGACGGTTTCCCTCAATTCTAAACCCATTTTATGCCACTTCTTTTTCAGATCCTTTATTGCCACATCGAGTTATATTTTGAATAAGGTGGCTGACATATAACATCTCTATTAGTAGACCCTTTGTAAGTGCTGAAGGTTTCAGACGATATTATTGTTAATTATGAAGGAAAAGGATTGCGAGTTTCGGTTTTTTTCAAAAAAATAAGAAAACTTAATTCTTGCCAACGTTTCGACAAATATATTGTCTTTTTCAAGGCATAAAAAAAATAAAAAACTATTAAATAATCTTCAAAATATAACAAACTTAACAACTTATGTATAATTTTGGAAACTAAAAAGTTGAGAACACCTCAACAACACAAAGAATAGTGACAATTCTCTGTGTTCACTATTCTCTGTGTTGTTGAGGTGTTCTCAGCTTTTTAGTTTCCAAAAAAATTATACATAAGTTGTTAAGTTTGTTATATTTTGAAGATTTAACAGTTTTTTTATTTTTTTATGCCTTGAAAAAGACAATATATTTGTCGAAACGTTGGCAAGAATTAAGTTTTCTTATTTTTTAAAAAGACCGAAACTCGCAATTCTTTTTCTTCATATTAGTAACGGTCGAGAAGAATCTTCCATAATTATTAATTATACAATTAATTATTTCTAATTGAATGATAACATTCTATTATTAACTGGTTATTGTCAGTGTTTATATTCACACTTGAGATATTAAATCCAATGAATTAAACAAAATGTAGATTTTTAAATAATAGTTTTATTTTATTAAGTTATTTTTATTACTTACGAATCTAAATTCCATTATTTATATTCGGAAAAAAATCGCTTTTTTCGGGGTAAAGTGTTTGGATTTTAAATTGAAATAAATTTTAGATACAATCCCTTCCTTCCCATGAAGTGCTCTAGATATAAGCGTTTTTATTTTTTCTTAATTTTTTGCGAGAGCACCTGCTAAAACATAAGAAGAGGTTTTTGTCCTGTCATCATCCATCTTGGTGTTTAGAGTCTGCGTTTTTACACAATGTCATCCTTCCAAATCTGTATTCCCAATGAGTAATCCCAACATCCAATGAGTTATGCCTAATAGTCTGAAGTCAGTCTTTGTACAAATAATTAATGTTTTATTGTTGTTACCATGACATTTTCCATCAGAAGTCAGTAATTATTATCAAGTAATTATCTATCTTCAAATTAAATTGTTAATGATTAAAGAAAATTTAATGACAATATAATTATTGTAATTATTATTATTCTGTCCTCATTTTCCTTTCCTTTTTATATTTTATTAAAAAAGAATAATGAATGAATACATACCTTCCACATTTTCATTATTTATATATACTAAAATGACGTATTAACTTTTTATATTAATTTGTGAAACAGTCGCTCAAATTTCTTTTACTACTCCATTCCCTCAGTGACCAGTTTTTTAAACCTAGCATTTTACTTCCAAGGCTGTAGAGTTTGTCAAACTGTACCTCATATATTATTCACTGACTCAATAAATAGGAATATTGACAGAAAAGGATAGAGATATATAGAGATAGGATAGCTTGTCGCCCTTTTCCCAAAACCCGCTAAATTCTGTTCCCTCATTGTTCCTTGAGAAAAGCTGTTTACATTTGTTTTCTATTATTAGGTATATATATATATATGTATATGTTATGCTCAAAGACCGAAAATGCTCATTGAGCTAAAAAGCAGCTCAGAACGCGTGGTGGCCACTGTAAAACATCCGTATAGCGAAATTTGTGTCGTGTCTGTCATGCTATACGTTCACAACGCATTGTGACAATGAAGAAAAGCCATAACGCGTTCTGAGCACTATTTGGTGTAACCATATCACGACGGACAGGTTGTAACTTGTCGGCTTCAGTACAACGACGCATAATTCCATCAGTAGAGTTGTTTATTCATTTCTTGTCTGTTTCTGAGGGTGAACGTATATCATCGCTAACCATGACCAATAAAAAAAGAAGTGTTTTATGATAAATTACGTGAGTTTGTGGAAAGAATCACTGATCGCAGTTTTATCATGAGTACTGAAAAATATGAATTGTTACTTAATGAAACAAAACAGTCTCAGCTTCAAAAAAAAAACAGTCTCTATCTTCAAAGCAATTGCAAATTTATTTCTGATAGAAGTAATTAATTTAATTACATTATTGTTGTTTACAAATGACCAATAAACTTATGTTTGTGTTAAATATTTTTATTGTTTTTGTAAATATAAAGTAATCCCAATAAATAACAAATGTCCTTTTATTTTAATGACACGATTTCTTTATATTGTATTTAATAATGACAATAAATGATGCAGCGGTTTTCAATTTTTACCAACAGAAAGAGCATTAAGGACATTGTCTGTCTGGTACTTATTACAGGACAAAAAATATTTCCTAAGGATAACTACCAAACAGTTTCAAGACTAGTAGGACCCATATCGCAAACCACTACGCGTCGTATTCTAATATGGTTCCATAAGCGTCATGGCTTTTCTTCATTGCTTCAATGCGTTCTGATCGTATAGCAGGATAGCCACGACACGAATTTCGCGATGTGGTCTTTCTGTGATTGCCACAACGCGTTGTGAGCTGTTTTTTCCCTCAATGAGCATTTTCGGTCTTTGAGCGTAACATATATAATTATATGTTTATAAATAATAACTCTAGATACATGTGCCGTGAATTACTCTGAGCCGTTTGCGAGAAAATACCAAAATAAAAATGAAGATTAACCAAATTCAAATAGGTTTTATTAAAAAAATATTATTTTTAGAATTGTCCATAAGTCATTTTTCAAGCTCCCTTCCAACTTAGGTTGTACTTAGGCTCGGAATGGTCCCATTGTAATTCTGTTCGGTCTTATTATTTCACAACAGCTTTTTATATCATTAACAATCGTGCAGATGTGGTGTATAATGTAAGTTACGTCTTCAAATTCAAGTCAAGAGAAATGAAATGGAGATCTGCTTGCGCTAGTGGTCCATTAAAACATAATTGATAGAGGTACTCAGCGTGGTATTACTGGCGACAACAAAGGCATACGATGTAGTAGGGTAAACCGCAACGGATTCAGGCAGATAAATATTCATCCGCAGTTTTGATTATCTCTGGTCAAACATATGGAAAAATGTTTGTAGCGAATGATCTTTCTGTGTGTGTGTGTGTGTGTGTGTGTGTCTCAAAATATCTCACAAAAAAGAAGAAAAATCACAGTAAGCTCAAACTTTGTATTTTTATTTCGAAACTATCACCTCATTTGAGATACAAGATTTCAGTAAAAATCCAACAACCAGAAGTGTGACTTTACAGAAGGGCGATTGTCTTTAAATTTCATATTTGAAACAGTTATTCGAAAAAAATTTATCTTAGAGGGAGGGGCCTATCAGTTAAGTGTAAATTTAAACAACTGTGCAAGTTTTGTTGGGTTTTTACAGTGGACGCTCTATACACGGCTGCTCAGATATCAAGTATAACTTATAATCTTTTTTTTTTTTGAGAAAGCCGTGTGTTTTTTTTGTTGAGATTTTTCGTTTAAAGACACTCATACATACTTTTTCGAATTCAGGGGACTTCAAATCTTGTATTTCTTGTGAGAGATTTGACATGATTGCAACATTACCTCTTAGAGCACCAAAAAAAAATAAAATAAAAAAGGACAAAATATTGCATGAATAAATCAATTTAAAATTTAAACAAATTTATATATATAATATAATTAAGGGGAATAATTTTATTTAATGGATACTGGTTAAAAAATTAATAGTAAAGTAATAAATTTAAAAATTAAAAAAAAAAAAAAAAACTATTAAAACCGGTCTATGTGAATGGTACATGTCTTTCACTAGATAACTGAAAGAGAAATCAAACTATTATGAATGTAGGTCAATCGGGAAAGAGTCTGATCTTTTTTATCACCTGTTGTTGACTGACACAAGCACAAGTCTCCCACCCTGTGAAGATTACTATTAGATGAGTATTTAATTTAAATAACATTTTTGAATTATTATTATTTATTTATTTAATCATTGGAAAATAGTTTTGGAAAGTTTACTACTATAATTAGTATTATTATTATTATTATTATTATTATATTTAGAACATGTCATTCTGAAATTTAATTATAATTATACTTTATAAACAAAGTGTTTAAATCGATCAAGTAAAAGTTTATTTAGAAACGGAGGTTTAATTAAAACAAAATTGTCAAAGTGATTTCGTATTTTTTTTTTTATATTAAAATAAAAATTATTCTTGACTTCTTGTTTTCCTATGGTGTTAGATAGGCGGGTCTCGATCTCTTCTACGGCTAGAATTTTAATCGCAAGGTGGTAGAAAATTTGGTTGCGGATTAATTTGTTGGGTTTTTACAGTGGACGCTCTATACAAGGCCGCTCAGGTATAGAAGTATAACTTATAATTTTTTTTTTTTTTTTTTTTGAGAAAGCCGTGTGTTTTTTTTATAGATATTCATTATATTTTAAAGATACTCAATTCAGGGGGAAAAAATTGTTTAGCAACAGCTTTTATATCACAACAGCTTTCGTTTAAAAGGGAAGGGGTGGCGGGTGGAAGACACAATCAAACCTTTGCTGTGACGACAAAATGCATTCTGATGTTGATGTTCCCTGGAGTACAATTTCTATCGTCTTGGTGGCGAATTTCCAAAACGTTTGTCCTTTGGAACTCGCTGGATGTACTGTAATGAATGTATTTCGTCAATATAATTGATATTACAGCTAAAATAATATTAATAATATTGGTAAATTGAATTACCTGGAATTACAAGTGTAGTGTAATTGGGCCAACAGTATGTTAACATAGATTTGCACAGAGCAAATTTAGTTGATACACTTGTACTGAAGTTACTCCGACCAGTAGCATAACTCCGTATTGTCATTTGATAATGAAGATATGCTTGAAGTTGAGCTAGAGTTCGCATTGGTCTCCACGTGGGAGGCAATCGACTTTACAGGCCATATGTACGAGTATGGGAGTGTTTAATTTATAAGTGGTGTTCGTATTATTAAAGGTAGGATATCTCCTGGTAGTGGGAGGGGGTGATTAAGAACTCTGTAATGTAAATATAATTACCTACACTATTCACTATTCCTTTCCGTTATAGAAAGGAAGCTGAAAGAGAAATTTAAGAAAAAAGAATTTAATTTGAATTAAGTCCTATGAAGAGGAGAGTTCCTTTCTATATCTCGCTCCTGGGATAAATTAATGTTTAACAGAGTTTTAGTTGTGAATCATTTACAAAGGATTTTCATCAGAATCAGTTATTTTTCCATCAAACAAAGCGATTTTGTTCAATTTAAAATTACAACGGTCATAAATAGCATATTGAGCAATTTAACTTGAAACCTATTCCACTATTCTAGGTTTTCTTCATGGTTGTAGGTACAAGACTGAATTCCAATGATTTGTTGATGTTTGATTGTGGCTAACTTGCGTTTATATAAAATTCTTGACTTCTTGTTTTCCTAGGGTGTTAGATAGGCGGATCTCGATCTTCTCCTACGGCTAGAATTTAAATTGCTTACGCTAGGGATATATGTCACGTCTCATGTGACGTGTTTTGAGTGATGGTTGAAGAAGACATTTTTCGGATGAAAACGTCCCTGTGAGACAATAAAATAAAGTCATGATAATAATAATATGGAGTTAATCACAATTATTTTACTATTTATTAGTGTGGCTAAAGGGAATTATTTTCATAAAAATAAGAACTAATTAATTATCAAAACATTAATGAGGTTATGAATTTAATATATTCAATTTTAATCTAATAAAAACAAATAAACAAAAATATTTTCTCCCCTTAAAAATATTACAAAGTTTAAAAGTTTAAATAAAATATAATTGGATGGTTAAAAATTATAAATTTTTAGGTAGACTATTTTAAATTTTTTGTCGATTTTATGTAACCATTTTATCCGATGAATAGACAAATTCACAATTCAAACGGACAAATTATTTAGACTAATTTTGACAATTTTGCTGTATGAGATTTAAGTACTTTATATGCTATTGAACCTTTCTCTCTTGTCAATAGTAATAGAGAACATTCAATAACCTTAAAAAATGCAAATTGAGAACAAAAAAAGAAACAAAAAACAAGATGTGAAGAAGATTGTCGTAAGAACGAAAGAAAATAAAAAGGAAAAGTTTATGAACCTGAGAGAAATGGATTGTGAATTTCCCAAAGAAATCAAAGAGGACTAAGAATACAAAAAAAAAAAACACTAAAAATACATAATGATGTAACCTTTTATGGCAGTCACTACACTGCTGACCGGAAATAGTAACACATATCCTTAAACTGTAATAGTAGTGTTAAGAAAGAGCGGAAATTATAAGAAGCAAAAAAAAAGAATAGAAAAGTCTACCAACCGTATTCGACACACATCATTACTTATATATGGTTTAAAAGATATAACTCCGTAAACTAGTGAGTGTTAACATTAAAGTGTAAATATTCTATGAAATAGTAACTTAAAAGGGGATAATGTTTAAGAAAACAATATAACACTAAAAAAATATATATACTCGCTCTACGACTCTGTGACAACAAACATTCAAATTGGTTGTCAAATTTTGGGTTGTTTTCAATATATATATAATAGTCCTGAAGTACGCGATATTATCATTCAGTTTATTGATATGATAATGTGAAGGAAAACTAAAGTCTTAGACCCCTTCCCTCGAATCGAAAGTACTTCTAAAATAACTACCTATAGTCTAAGCTTTCTCATTGTTTTCTGCAATAATAGAAAACATTCACTAATTGTTGTGGTTGGTTCCGCAGAGCTGGAAAGCATCAGAGACATTTCCAGTGATAGCATGCTTCTTTTTGTGGTCATCGACCGCTTCCGGGTTGACCCATCCGTCTAAGTTATTAAATACCTACTTTGTTTGACAAAAACATCCTGATGATGGATGGACTCCCGAAACCGGTCGATGACCACAAATAGAAGCTGGTGGCTATCACTGAAAATTTCCTATCACATTTATGAATTTCCTTATCCTTCATTTTGTTGGCTCTCATCGGTTTCGGATTTTCATCGCTTCGTCAGAGTAAGGCTATCAAAAGTCGTATAGAGAGTTGAGATTTGAATCAGAAACTGGTCAAAACCAGCAAATTCAAAGCATGCTATGACGTATATAAAAATCATAAACATTCAGTAATCTTAAAAAGTGTAGAATGATAATTTTATGCGGAGGGGGGGGGAGTCTGGAAAAAAAGAAATCAAAAACCAATTTTGTAAGGACGCACCAAGACTCTCCAAAAAACAGCTTTTCCTGGGAGATTATTTCAAATAAAAGTGCTGTCTACCATAAAATGTGGGGTTTGCACCCACTCAAAAAAATCCCTCTCCCTCACTGGCACTTGGCCACCCCGGAACTGATTATGGTACTACTTCGGGGTGGTGCCTAGTAATGCCACCGCAGGCTGCCTCCCTTCTAGCTTGACCCCGTCCTCGAGAAGTCGAGGTGCCTATTCATTTCGCCAGTCTTCATCCGTAGGACCGTTTGCACAAACGGTCCGCTCTGGCGAGGATGGCCCTCATCACCCACTTAGGGGAGGTCCTCCCGATTTCCGCTTCCAGTCTCTGCCATCGGTCCCATCTGCCATATCTAAAAAAGGTATGGAAAGCATCGTCTCTCTCTCTTTGCACGACGGGTCTCCCACTTTCCCCACCCTCCACAGGTACGCGGCAAAACAGCCGATCCCTATAAGAAATTGGATGAGGAAGTAGTCGACCTCGTCGTGCCGCCTGCTTACCCACGGTGCTCATTCTCCCACCTCTGCAGCGTGGCCCGTCTGGTCCTCAGCCTGGCATCTGCTTCAACCGGCTCTCCCTTCCTCTCCCAAACCTCTTGTCTCTCCGTGGCCTGAAGGTCAATCGGGATCAGCCTTGCGATCACTAGGACAGCCGGCTCAGATACCGTCCGGTAGCGCTGGCTATCCTAAGTCTCCGTTGTCTCGCCTTCTAAGAGAGTTAGCCCAAATCTCACATCCATATAGGAGGATGGCGTCCGCGACGGACATAAAGAGCCGGCGTTTGCTGGCCCTCGGTCCCCCCTCGTTTGCCATCATTCTGTTCAGACTCATAACCACTTCGCCGCTTTCTCCGAAGAGCGCCGCACCTGCTCCCAGAACGTCAGTTTTGCATCAACATGCACCCCTAAGTACTTGACGGACCTCTAAGGTTTCAGCGATAAGCTTGTAACTGTGCAGTGGCGTTGGTGCAATTTTCGAGAACAGTCTGGAAAAAAGAAATCAAAAACCAGTTTTGTAATGGACGCACCAAAATTTTCCAAAAGCCCGCTTTTCCTAAGTGTTAGGCCTTTATATGTGTCATTTAGTTTGCAAAGTTTAAAGAAAATGATAGAAGCTATTCAGGAGAAAATTACTAAAAACTGTTCGTGAAGTTTTACTTCCACTTGATGGATTTTAACCATATATTAAGATATATGATATCAGATTTTAGCTTTAATATCAAAACTGTGATTTTTTTTACACTGCAGTTATTCCTCATCTAGACAAATTCCAAAAACATTGTTTTCAGATACAATCAACCTAAAAACATGAGTTTCCAAAAGTATTCAATCTCAAAAATCTGTCCCAGCCATAGCAATCCCACTTGCAAATACTGTGGGCGAGGGGGAAACTAAAAATTTCGTAGTTCTTTGTAACGATGCTCAGGATGAAGGATCTCTGGAACTCCGGCTTATTTTTGAATCAGAACGATTAGTTGATAATGCCTTGTGATGAATGACCACCAGGCTGAGGTTTTCCAGAATTTCTGTATTTTATTTTGTATGAGGCAGTCCATAATTCAAATGTTAAACATTTATTTGCTTGGAAAGTCAAGCTGTCTTGAAGGCGACACTAAATTCCTTTGTTTTTCTTCAGTTCCAAATTGATTTTCTAGAATTTTTTTCTAAAAGCTCCAGTCTTTTAGAAGGCTGCCTTCCGCTAACAAAATATCTATTTTGGACCCACAGGTCAAATGGGAATTTATGGTAATGTGGAAATAGATTCGTTGGTTGAATTAAACGCGTTTTTCCCGATCAGTAACCCTCGCTCTTTTCCCCTTAATATTACCTCTAGAAATTTATTATTTCTTCAAACTCTATATATTGTATAAAATGGATTAAATTTGAAACATATGTTTCAATCATAGAATATAATTACTTTAAAAAAAAAAATGAAAAAATTACAATTTAAATAATTTGGGTAGAATTACCATTTGAATAAAATGAAAACAAAATTAATGTATTTGAACAAAACGGAATTAATTATTACAAAAGTTTAAAATCCATATTTGTCAGCAAACTACGAGTATTTAAAACGCTGTGGTGTGCACCATGGGAATACACCATCCTACACTCACTCTCCCTTCCAGCACCACACGCGAATAATATAGTATCCGTGATTATTCTAATAATGGACAGTCAAACAGGATATGTTGAATAGTGTGGGCTATTTGCCATGTGGGTTGTCAATAATTTTAAATCAATGTCAATAGATGCTTATTTGGTCTTTCAATAGCTGCTTAATGTCAAGTGATAACCCATAGTCCGTCGTCTGTACATTTAGGTGGCGTTTGGAAAATATAGATTCTACGGTTGTTCTTTTCTGTTTACTGCCAATTGTCCTGATTGATTTTGGAAATCTAGCATATGACTTCAAATTATTTGTCCTCGGTGAGGCTTCATTTGTTCCGTATATTCATTTCTTTCAATACCATAATGGGATTTAACTGAATCGAAGGTAATTTCAATACCTATTTTATTTAGACCTATTTTAGTCTGACATTTTCAGGCAATCGTCATTGTTATTGATAATGTCAAAAGAGAAACTGATTATCTGTCGTAAATGGCATACAATCTAAACTAGATTAGATTGGAACTAAGGGGGGCTCAACCAACTAGGCACTGCAGCCAATTTTACCAGGCTTATTGTGCTATCCTTCATATCTAGTACGAGAAACCTCCACTCTTCATGAGGTGGAGGGTTTTCCCCACTACCTAAACTAAAGTCATTCTCTTGGACATATATCTGTTGAGCTTTCTGACTAGGATAGCTTTCAAATATTCATCTTTCCATAAAGAAGAATAGCAGTGCATAGCGTCCAAAATATTGATTACATATCCAACTATGGTTAATTTGAAACTTTGTTACCTCTTTCACAAAACTTTCCTTAAGCTGGTTCGAACCTCTCCACAACAATATGATTTTAAAGAAATTATTTCTGAACTTTGGCCGGAACGCTTTGTTTGTAAGTACAGAAAAAAAACAGCTATTCATCTTAAGGTAGATCTATGGGCAGAAAGGCGTGGCTTCCAGAGGCTGAACAAAGGAAGATTTGAGGTTTTAGCGTGAATGAATAAGCTGTGCTGGAGCACTAAATTAATGGGTGAATGTAGTAGAAGACTTAATGAACTTGCTCAGAAGAGCAGAGTAAGAGTTATTCTGGGTTCCCGGAGCAATGAGGGCGTATATAGGGTATGCGGGTATATAGGGCAATGAGAAGGCGGACAAGTTGGCTAAGATGGGATCCTCATTACCGATTTACCGGGCACCAAGCAATTTTGCGACGAATAAGTCAAACAATGAGAAGGGGTAAGGAATTAGAGCAGAGTAGCACTGGAGTGAAATAGAGGGTATTCCCAAGCTAAAAAATTGACAAAAAGTATAATGAAGAGTAAAGACTTGAAGTATCTTTTCTAGAGGGGGGTAAGGAATTAGAGTAGAGTAGCACTGGAGTGATATGGAGGGTATTCCCAAGCTAAAAAATTGACAAAAAGTATAATGAAGAGGAGAGACTTGAAGTATCTTTTCTAGAGGGGGGTAAGGAATTAGAGTAGAGTAGCACTGGAGTGATATGGAGGGTATTCCCAAGCTAAAAAATTTACAAAAAGTATAATGAAGAGGAGAGACTTGAAGTATCTTTTCCCCCTGAGCAGGATACAATTGAGAGTCCTGATGAATGTATTAACTGGATTCGCTTGAGTAGCCAATCAATTACATAAATTAGGCTGGACATCTAGCCCCAACACTCTCAAGGGAACGCTTGGAACAGTTGGAGATTAAGAATACCTCAAATTATTGCTAGTTGAGCGCTAGATTGCTGGATGAGGCTTCTTCTTAGGTGTAGCTTTTTTTTGTGGTGAGATAAGAGCCATATTGGCTTAGATTCCGCGCTTTCTGCCATCCAGTAATAATAATATGGTAGATCACTTGGGATATCATGGTATCCAGTTCAAGAACTACTTATCTTTGAAAAGCTTAGGCTATTTACTATTAATATTGTTCTAGCTATGTTCATAAGTTTTTTCGGCTTCGAAATTGAATGTCTAATGAGACCACGGTTTTATTTTTATTTCAATTTTCTCGGCAAATTAAATATAATAATAAAAAAATCGGGGAATTGATTCATAATTGATTATATATAAACTATTTTTGTCAATGAAATGTAAATAAAATCAATCAATAATTATAGTAGCATCATGACACTTCAGTTGTTTATCATAGAGTATTATAAGTGAAAACAAATAGCTAGGTATATATATATATATTTATCTTATTATACAATGACCTATATGTTAATAAATATAACAGGGTGAGACCTTACAACTAACTACTATATTCTACTACATGTAATATAACTATATTTACTAACATTGAATACAAATATAGTTTATTTAACTTTCCTTTATCTTTGTGAGAGTTGCTTCTATCTATATATATATATGTTATTTACTGTTATATTATAAATAAATAATGAATGTTATTTATATTAATTATCAATTTAGTTTTAAATCATTTTTTTCTAATATCCAATTTCTGTCTATATGCTCGTATTTCGTAATTTATTGATTTTTTTTTTTAATATCATATGTACCCCATTTTAAATTTTATTATTTAAGGAAAACCCGCAGAAATCTATTTATGTTTTGGGCAAAGTTTTCTTTCTTCTTTTTAATGATAATTCTGTACTTTTAGCTCCAATTAGCCGGACAAAAAGTTTATTACCTTAACAATAATGTTGGATCTAAATAAAAATCGTGTTGATCAAAATAATATTGAATTGAATTTAAATCATAAAATTTCTGTTTTGTTCATCATCACGCAAAACAAGACTCGTGATTTTTTTTTTTTTTTACACTTGTAAAATCTCGCGTTCTAATTGTATGTACAGTATGATTTGATGGGGTCCAAATTTTGAAATTTTGACTTAATTTAACAATATTCATTTTCATTAAGATTTATAGTGAAATAAGTTATATTTCTAGCGCTGCCATGACAATTTTAATTACTTTTTTGCTTTCTCTTAACTCCTAGTAAGTCTTTAGTAATCGCGTCAAATTATCGATATTGAGTTTTCACCGGAAATATCCGTTTTGAGGTCCCCTGAGTCCAAAAAAGTGGTTTTTAGCAAATGCTCTGTGTGTCTGTGTGTGTACGTATATATGTGAACAGCATAGCTCAAAAACAAAAACCGTAGAAAGTTGAAACTTGATATTCCATTTAGGTATCACCATGGGATCCGACAGTTGGTCATCTGTCAAAATTCCTCAACCGGAAGTACCACTTTACTAATTGTTTTTTTTGCGTTTTTCTCAAAGATGACTCCGACGATTTTCTCCAAACTTGGTATATCAACTACACATACTAACACCTACAACTTTTATTTGAAACTTTTCTCCGGGAAAATTCATTTAAGGGCACTTCTGAGACGGAGGTGGGGTTAGGTTTCATCTAAAGTGCTATTTCAGTTTATTAGACAAATCTATCATCTAAATAATGTTAATTAGAATTGAATAGGTTGTTGAAATTCCGAGTTTCAGAAAAAATCGGATAACCGGAAGTGCGTTTACATTACCACTTTACTAAATGATTTTTTCACTTTTCCGCGATTTTCTTGAAACTTTCTATATAAACTAAACATACAAAGATCTACAACTTTTATTTAAAACTTCTCTCTGCGAAATTCATTTAAGAGCACTTTTGGAGGAGGGGTGGCGTTATGTTTTTCTCTAATGTACTATCATAGCTGTTTACACAATTCTATCATCCAAACAATATTAATTAGAAATAAATAGATGGCCAAAATTCCGAGTTTCAAGAAAATTAGTAAACCGGAAGTGCGCTTTTACTGAACAGTTTTCGATGAATTTCATCAAAATTTGGTACACACACACTATAAAATGGTATCAATTATAATTTTGAGAATTGGAGTAAGAGAAAGTTGTGTGAGTGTTTTACACTAGATCTTTTCAGATATAAACAACTCAATAAACAACTGTTTAGTATCATAGTGTGAAGTCAGAGGAAACTTACTTTTACTGCGATTCTCAACAAATTTGGCTCAAAAGTGTTTTTGAATCCTAGAGAAGTAAGTTGGCATAAGCCATTACAATAATTTTTTGGCAGCTGATTGTAGTGTCATATTTCCAGTCTATTTCCAAACACCTGATCAAATTAATATCGCATATAACAACCCTTTATTCTGGAAGTTGTTAGTTAAACCTTGTCATTCTTGGTGCAAACACTACAACTTTCTTTTTCTTCCAACCTCGAGTGTAAAAATTAAGCGATTTTTTTTATTATTTCTTAAATTATAATAGATCGTATGTTTTGTTTCTAATTTCCATATTTAATTATTTAATGGAATCTATAAAATTTCAATTTGATTATATTTCATTAGTTTGGCGGCTGTCAAATCGACATTTTAATTTGAAACTATTAGTAAAATATCATTTGAAAATCGTATTAGTAAAATGAATTATAATTAATCGAAGTTCAATTTTTGGCAAAGTTTAACAACAAAAGACAAGTTTAAGAATCAAAATTGTGAAATTTCAACGAAACTAATGGAAATAGGTAATGTTTAAGGGACCACACACAGATATATGTATATGCATTATAAAAACATGCTTTGTTGACATTTAATAATAATATAAAATTACTTTCATCAGATACGGCAGAGTTTTAGTTTATTTATTTTTATTTATTTATTTATTTATATTTTATTCTTTTCTTTTAAATATCAGGAAAAGTTTTCTAATAATGTCAGATGGTTGAGAAAAATAATTCACTATTCTTATTTACTTTGTTACGCTTTTATAAATAAGAATACAGGAAATAATCGTATTTTGATTATTATTAGCTAGTTTCACCAAGTTTTTATTAGTTATAGACATAACGGAAGTAAAGGATCACTTAGCTTTACCTTGTGACATCATTAATACTGATTATATATTCTCATGAGAAGATTATTTCATGATTAATTTCACTTTTTTAGTTTACCACAGAGTTTATTGTTTATAGATCGTAATAACCAACTATTATTTATGAATTTATAAACATTTTCATAATAACCTAAATGTTTATTACTTTACCTGCTGGCCTTCTTTCATCAAACTCGTATCTTAATGTTTAGTTATTTGAGGTCTGACTATTACATAAACATGACCTTGAACTCATACTATTATTTAACATTTATTAAGTTAATACAAGTTTTTTTTTAATAACTTAGAACTAAGTTTATTAAGTGAATAAAGATCCATACCTTTGATAAAATAGAGAAAATTATAAAAAATAAAAGAACCATCATTATAATTAAATTTTTTTTTTTTTTTTCAGTAAACATTATGTTATTCCAGATACCTTTTAACCTTTTTTTTAACCTTCCTTCAAGTTTCCTTTCACCTTTCAGTTAATAGAACGTGACCAGAGGCGTGGTTTGTAATGGGGCATGGCCTGTGACTTATCGTATTAAAAAAAAAAGGATCACTGCTGCCTTGTTTTATATGCACATGTAATGTTCTCGTTCTTTTATATATGTAATAAAGAGTGTTAAGGCCAATCTTATAATGTTGGATTTATACTATAAGTTTAAACCACGATTTAAACTACTTCTTAAAATAGTTTTAAGATCTTGCAGTTGAATTAAAACGGAGTCCAAATCTTGTTTAAACTAAAATGTAAAGCTAAACAAAGATATAGATATTAATTTTCTTTTCACAATTGGAAGAGGTATTCTTTCAATAGTAACCGATTCAGAGAACGGTTAGAAGCTGTTAGAAAGTGGGTATGCAATGGTTACTAGCCCATTACGGATTATAAGGAAATGAACAAGCAGACTGCCTGGCACAGAACGGAGCTGAATCTCCTAATCTGCCTATCCCACTGACCACATATTTGCCCTTTTTACTTTCTCTTACTCCTAGTAAGAGGAAGTATTGTAATCGGTGTCAATTTACGATTTGATTTTTCACCGAAACATCCGTTGTTGAGTCCCGTGATCCAAAATAGTGGTTTTTTAGCAAAGGTCCTGTGTGTGTGTGTATGTGAACAGCATAGCTCAACAACAAACAATCAGTAAAAGTTAAAACTTGATATTCCGTTTTAGGTATCCCCATGGGATCCTTCACTGGGTCATCTGCAAAATTGCGCTCAACCGGAATACCCCTTTACTAGTTGTTTTTTTTTACGGTTTTACGATTTTCTCAAAAATAGCTCCACGATTTTACCTTCAAACTTGGAATAGCAAATTACATAGACTAATGCTACAACTTTGTATTTGAATCATTTCTCTGGGAAAATTCATTTAAGGGCACTTATGGGGGGTGGGGTTAGATTTACATCTAAAGGGCTATTTCAGGTTATTAGACAATTCTATCATCTAAATAATGTTAATTAAAATTAAATATTTTGTTGAAATTCCGAGTTTGAAAAAAATCAGAACCGGAAGTGCGTTTACTTTACCTACCACTTTACCCGAAATATTTTTTCGCGATTTTCTCAAAACTGTCTCCGACGATTTTCTTGAAACAACTTATATAAACTAAACATACCAAGATCTATAACTTTTACTTAAAACATTTCTCTGGGAAAATTCATTTAAGGGCATTTTTAGGGGATTGGTGGGGTTACAGCTTCCTCTAAAGTGGTATCGTAGTTTATTTTACAATTCTATTAACCCAAGCAAAATTAATCAGAAATAAATAGATGGCCTAAATTCCAAGTTCTAAGAAAATTTGTAAGCCGGAAGTGCGCTTTTACAGAACAGTTTTTTCAGTTTTCGACCGAATTTCCTTATATTTGGTACACAAACTATAAGCCCTTATAGTTAATTATAATTTTGAGAACAGGAGTAAGAGAAGTTGTGTGAGTGTTTCACACCAGATTTTTTAATGTTTTTAATGATGTTTTTAATGGACTTGAAGCTGTGTGTTCTTTAACAATTCAATGGAATTGAGCAGCCACATCGTGCTTGGTTTGTCCCTGTAATCAACTGCACAAATATAAATAAACCTACGTCAATTTCATTTGGAAATTTCTGTGGCGCTCTCTTCTGAACTTCTGGTCAATGTAATCCCTCCTATTCCCCTATCTATGTAGTTACTTATCTCCTCCCCTCAACTTTATTACGTTAGAACAAATAGTAAAATTTGAAGTTTAAATAAAAATATGTCATTTTAAATTTAATCTCCCTCCCCCCCTTGTACTTACGATCTTGGTCAAGAAGCTGCAACAACTTCTCTTCGGTTCCTCGAAACACAGCCGCTTGCAAACTTGTCAATGCGATGCTATATTATTGTTTTAAGGTAAACTCTAATAATTATTTTTTTTTTTTTCTTGTTACAGGTGAGTACTTTCGATGCTTGAATAACTTGTCTTAATTCAAGGAAATGGGTACGTAAAAAAAAAAAAAAATAAAATAAAATAAAAAATTATATAATTATAATCGTAACAAAACTTTGGGCTCTAATTCTGATCGTCCTATCAAGTGCACTCTTTTCTTGTTCCTTCCGCCATGATTAAAAGACATGTTCTTTAAAAATATTGTCAAAAGTTCCGGTAGAAAATTTCTTTTACCATCCACTTTATTAAGAGTGGTTATTAATGAGATGATTTTTTTTTTTTTAACTTTTTATACACAGCATCCATAAAGGTTTATCAGTTTTATTTCAAACATTTTTCGGGAAAAATTAATTTGAGATTCGGGATTCTGAGCGGGGGGGGGGATTAATGTTAGATTAAATTCTGTGGGGGCTGGCAATTAAGCCTAAGTTATAAGCGCCTCCTATGGGGCTATTGTGGAACCCACGAGAGTACCCTCTCCAGTAAAGAGGCCTAAAGACAACCATTTTTTCTCATGGCCTTGTTGCCTGGGCGAGTAGCTGTTAATAAACTTTTTCTCATGCCTCTAACCTGGGATTTTTAACCAGTCTTGCGAGCGATCGTGCAACCATGCTCTGATGGCTGCACTCATGTGACATTTTGTAACATCGTAGAAAGGTTCAGATCCACTAAGGGTTCCTATGGAGCCGATCCCCCCCCCCAGCAAGGCGATCTGCCGCCACGTTGACCGGGTATCCAAACAAGAAAATACTTTATTTAGGCTACTGATTTCCATGAGTTGAAATGTTATTGGTGTGATGTGTGTTTGTAGTAGTAATAGCTTGTGTAGCACAAGCGGTTTTGTAAAGCGGTTTGTGTTTGTAAGTTTTAAGAGGGAGAAATATTAAGAATAATTAAGAAAACACTGGTAGATTAAATTAAATATATTCTTTAAAGATACGTATTTAAATGCTATTCAATAACACAGCAATATGCTTGTTAATTTACTGAAATTAGTTGGAATAAACTCTTATGTTTTAACTTATATCTGGGCACTGATTCCTGAAGTGTTCTGCTTCGGTGTATCTTTCAGACTCTTCTGAAGGAATGTTTTCTAATTGTTATTTCAAATCTTCCCCGTGAGAAGAAGGGGTAGACAATGCTAACAAGGTTTTATGAACTCTAAAAGACAATGGCGGTCTTCTATCTGAATAGTCCCTTTTTTGCCAACCTTACATTTTCTTCATATCACAATTTTCTTAAATAAAACAGATATAATTTGTTGCATCCATCATAGAGTATACCCACCAATATGACGAACGAATGACGAATTGATTTAATTATTAAAAGTTCTTTGTACTTGTGTAAATAATAATTTATTTAATATTGTTAAGATTTTTAATGTGAATCTTGAGATTTTATTTACAGCTATCATAATTAATTTTTTACGATTTATCAATTTATCATTATTATATTTGGGGGGGGGGCGCAGTGTTTGAGTTCCGACATCAAGTAAGTTGGCAACACCGTGACTGATTCATAGCAAACTATTAAAAAAAATTACTAAAAAATTATTTTACTAATAATTATACGTATAATAAAGTTAAATAATTGTACGATATCTTGGTTTATATACAATATATTATAATTTTTTTTATTGTTTTTTTCTTAATGCTCGAAACAATTTGATATTCATTTTCTGAGTTCTGTACATGTCTCCATCCAGTCTCGAGCTGCCACGCTATCTGAGTAGCAAACGATTCTGGAGTTTTGTTTCGCTTGCCTTTTTTTAGTTCAGTGGCAAAGATAGAGGATTAATGGTCGTCCTTCTTTCTAAATTGTTATTTCAGAATATCACAAATTCAATCACCTGTAAAAATTTGTTTTATAGAGGGAGTGGCTAAAATACCAATACCTCTGCAATGCAGAAGATCTATTCTGGGTTTCTCGGGTATCATAGATTCTATATATAGATTGTAATCGTCTGTCATGATTTTTTTTTTTTTTTTTTTGAGGGTTCTCAGATTGATGCAGGCTTTCGACCTTTCCTAGTTATAACCACCCAGACAGACCATGGCCTGTCTCAGTCCCGGGATGGTGTGCCAGAGACGAGCTCTTTTCGCTACCACCTCCTTCTTGATTTCTTCTAAGAGTACTTGGTCACTGTCTTCACAAAAGAGCTCCGGCCCAATGAGAGGAGATACAGCGCCTTCTTTTGCTAGGGTGTCGGCTACCTCATTACCTGCCACGCCGATATGTCCCGGCACCCAATATAGGGTGACTTTATTTTTTCTGCCTAGGTCATTAAGCTTACCTAGTTATTCCCATATCTTTTTAGAACGGATAACATAAGAACTCAGTGCTTTAATGGCAGCCTGACTATCGGATAGGATAACTATCTTCTGATTCCGATATCCTCTGTCAAGGTTCAACTGGACGCATCTTCCAATAGCGTGAATTTACGCCTGGAAGATGCTGGGAAACCTGCCCATAGGTTCCGAGTGTTTAGATCTAAGCCAAAACACTCCTGCCCCCGGTTCCTTCGAGGGTCTTAGAGCCATCTTTATACCACTTAGTGGCATGCTTGCTAATACTAGCCAGGGCGGATCCTTCGCTCCACTCCCTTTTCGTACTTAGTTTCGTAGAAAAATTTTTAACGAAACTATATTTCTTAGTCATACTAACTCTAGGAAGGTTCCAGGGGAGGGAGCCGACAGAAACGTCCGCTCCCTGGAGCTTAGCCCACGCCCTCCATAGAGATTCTGAGGAGGGCTCTCTTTGCCACCCTTTCCACCACTAGGCGGAGCGGTGTGAGATTGAGAATAATATCAATCCCGGCCGTGGGACACATCCTCATTATGAATAAGTTAATGAGTGTGTGAGACCAATAATGATGTTGGCAAGGGTTGCCAACCCCGCATGTCAGCGCATGGAACCTCGAGGTGTATTATGTAGTGTAATATTACGTATATACTTTATAACATTAAATAGAATTAATTAATGTTGCTAAAAAATTCTGAGTTTTTTCAAGAAAATGAGAAAGTTCGAGGAAATCGCAGTTTTTCCACGAATAAAATTGTTTCTGGGAATTCTGAACATTGGCAAGCCTGCCTGTAAAGTGCCATTTTTATTGTGCAAGTTATCCCATCTTTATAATCATAAAATCAAATAAATATTTTTTGAAAATTCCACTTTCAAATAAAATTTTGTCAAATAGAATGATGAGAGTTGCAGTAAGAGAAAGTTGTGTGAATTATCAAACCAGGTTCGTTTTTTTTTGTTTTTATCAAAAATTGAGTCATATTTGATTGGTCCAACCCTTTTATTTTTATTCTGGTCATTACATTTAGTAGTAGTAGTAATGTAGTAATCCTATTTTTTTTTTCAGGCGGGCTTAACGTCCAACTACCAAATTAGGTGTCGTGGACGGGGGCGGAAGCACCTACGTTACTATTAACATTTTTTAAACAAATATAAAATTTAGTTATACGCTGGACTCGAACTGGGGTCCTCCCACTCACAAGTCCATGCTCATAACCAATACACCAAACCCGCCCCTGGTCATTACATTTATATTTTTTTATTTTTAAAGTTAAAGCTTGACTTAAACCCCTTTTATACGAATCTTATTTTAAAACTAATGAATGTAAAAAATATGGGTTTATTCAAAGTCAGTTTTTCCACTGATTGAATATTGATAGGAATTTTGGTGGCCCCCTCCCAGATCGTAATATCAATAGGTGTGAATTAGTGCAAATTGCGAAATTAGAGTTGTTTTTTTTTTTAATATTATTTCCCTAGAATATTTATTGTTTTCACAGTCAAAAGTTAAGCAACCTTTTGAACAACTTCTCGTGTGAGAATTCCCAGTCAATTTGTTCAATATGATCTCTTTACTGACTAGATAGTAAAAAAAAATATTCTCTCTTCATTTCTGTATTCTTTGTATTTTGAATTTAGAGTAAGAAATAAGTTTAATATTATTTTGTACAAGCTATGGTCTCCGGCAGTCTGATAGCCCACTTGAATATCCCTACCTTATCTACGATAGATATCACACTCAGTTTCTCACACATTCCCTTAGAAGCATTTTCAAAAAAAAAAAAAAAAAATTATAAGATACTTTATTGGTGTCGGTCTTTAACAAAGAAAATTTCGGAAAGAACAAAATTTTGTCCAATTCAATATATTATTTTACTTTCTCTTACTCTTAGTAAGAGGAAGTATTGTAATCGTGCCAAATTTTTTTACTTTCTCTTACTCCTAGTAAGAGGAAGTATTGAAATGGTGCCAAATTCGATATCGAGTTTTCACCGGAAATATCCGTTTTGAGGTCCCCTGAGTCCAAAAAAGTGGTTTTTAGCAAATGGTCTATGTGTGTGTGTGTGTCCGTGTGTGTCCTTGTGTGTGTATGTATGTATGTGAACAGCATAGCTCAAAAACGAAAAATCGTAGAAAGTTGAAATTTGATATTCCGTTTAGAGGTCACCATGTGATCTGACTATACGTTATCTGTAAAAATTCCTCAACCGGAAGTACCACTTTACTAGTTGGATTTTTTACTTTTTTGCGATTTTCTCAAAAATGGCTCCGACGATTTCTTTAAACTTGAAACATCAACCACACATACAAAGAGCTACAACTTTTTTAGAAACATTTCTCCGGGAAAATGCATTGAAGGGCACTTTTGGGGAGGGGGTGGGGTTAGGTTTCCATCTAAAGTGCTATTTCAGTTTATTAGACAATTCTGTCATCTAAATAATGTTAATTAGAATTAAATATGTTGTTGAAATTCCGAGTTTGAAAAAAATCGGATAACCGGAAGTGCGTTTACTTTACCACTTTACTAAATGATTTATTCACTTTTTCGCAATTTTCTCAAAAATGGCTCCGACGATTTTTTTGAAACTTCGTATATAAACTAAACATGCAAAGATCTACAACTTTTATCTAAAACATTTCTCTGGGAAATTCTTTTAAGGGCACTTTTAGGGGAGGGTGGGGGTTAGATTTTCATCAAAGTGCTATCCTAGTTGATTATACAATTCTATCATCCAAACATAATTAGTTAGAAATAAATAGATGGCTGAAATTCCGAGTTTCAAGAAAATTAGTAAACCGGAAGTGCGCTTTTACTGAACAGTTTTTTCAGTTTTCGACGAATTTCATTAAATTTGGTGCACAAACTATAAAATTTGTCAATTATCATTTTGAGAACTGGAGTAAGAGAAAGTTGTGTGAGTGTTTCATAGCAGATTTTTTTTTGTTCTTAATAGTTTAATCGTGAACTAGATGTGTTTGTAAGTTATTTTAAATCATTATATCTGGTCTATCCTAAAAAACTTTGTGATATGATTATTTACAATTTTCAATAAGCTATCAAGGACACATATACAGAATTAGTAAAATGAATATAAAATTGTTTCGACCATTAAAAAAAAAAAATCCAAAATTTATAATATATACACAATATATTTGTATATAAACCAAGATACCGTCCTTATTTAACGAACATTATCAGTAACAGACATATTAATAATTTTATTTTTAATAGTTTGCTATGAATCACTCACAGTGTTGCCAACTTAATTAATGTCGGAAACTAAACATGCGCCCCCACCCCCAAAATATAATAATGATAAATTTATAAATTGAAAATAATAATTATGATAGTTGCAAATAAAATTTAAATTATCATATTTAAAATCTTTACAATATTAAATAAATTATTATTTTTACACAAGTACAAAGAACATTTTTATTAATAATTAAATCAATTCATCATTAAAGCACAAACAAGAAAGAGAGGTTATCTATTACTTTCTCTTACTCCTAGTAAGAGGAAGTATTGTAATCGTGCCAAATTTTCGAATATCGAGCTTTCACCGGAAATATCCGTTTTGAGGTCCCCAGAGTACAAAAAGTGGTTTTTAGCAAATAGTGTGTGTGTTTATATATATATGTGTTATGAGATTAGTATCTTTGGCAGACAGTGTTTCAGTGCCATTTAACTGGGCTTGTGAAATGCGATCATATCTTTCAATGATTGGGGCGGATCACCTGTGGCAATCTCACGGCAGTTCACTTGCGGAATCATATTTTTACCGTTTGATTACAGCCTTTAATAACAATGCCATTAGCTGTGATACAGATAAAGTAATCAATTCTACCTTCAATCTTTTCTATAGAAATTTATGTACTTTCGATTTAAATACTTTTTATTTAAATTCCAATGTTCATATTAATAAAATTAGGATTATTTGTCAAATGCGCTTTGGCATTTAAAAGAGATACCCGCCTTTATTTCAAGGGCTCTAAATACAATTTAACTGTTGTCAGGTCCTCATAATAATCAGCAACATAGAAATCAATTCATTTCACCGTATATCACACACAGAGAAGACGCAAACTTTCAAATTGCCTCCATATTAGACATTGACTCTATAGATAAATTGAATTGTGTTTATCTTTATATTGTAAATTGCTTAAGGCAAAGAATCAGTACATAATTGGTTGAGTCTAAATTATTTATGCTCTGTAAATGACTATTGCAACTTTAGGAGTGAGTATTAAGTGTAATTTTATATAATTAAGCATTTTTCTTTTTCTTCTGTTTGTTACAGGAGTTATTATTATAGTTACTCTATTTTATTTTGGTATATATAGATGTTTGTTATAATTTATTCCCCACTCCCTACAACAGGCTGAAAGCTTAAATGTATGTACCCCTAATAAATAAATAAATAAATATATATGTGTGTGTGTGTGTGTGTGCACGCGCGCGCGATCTTCTCAAAAATGACTCAGACGATTTTTCTTCAAACTATGCATACGAAAAGCTACAACTTTTATTTTAAACATTTCTCTGGGAAAATTTATTTAAGGATTTTCAGGGTGGGGTTAGGTTCTCTGCTAAAAAGTGCTATTGCAGTTTTACTTATATAATTCTTTCATCTAAATAATATTAATTAGAATAAAATGTGTTGTTGAAATTCCATGTTTGAAAAAAAAAAAATCGAATGACCGGAAGTGCGTTTTATTACTGAAATATATTTTTCAGTTTTCCGGTATTTTTTCGAAAACGGCTCCAACGATTTTCTTTAAACTAGAAATGTGAACTGCACATATAAAGAGCTACAACTTTTATTTGAAACATTTCTCCTGGTGAAGTCATTTAAGAGGGCTTTTGAGAGAGAGGTAGGGTTATGTTTTTTTTTTTAAATGCTATCATAGTTGATTAAACAATTCTACCATCCAAACAAAATTAATTAAAAATAAATAGATGGCCAAAATTCCGAGTTTTAAGACAATTACCTATAAACCGGAAATGCGCTTTTACTGAATTGTTTTTTTCAGTTTTTCGACGTACTCCTACGAATTTCATTAAATTTGATACACTAACTATAATTTGTAATTTCATTAAATTTGTCAATTACTACAATTTTGAAAACTTGAGTAAGAAAAAGTTGTGTGAGTGTTTCACACCAGATTTTTTTTTTTGAAAAATTTTTAGGTTAGAATACTTTTATTACCAGCACATCTTGCGTGAAAATATGGAACTTTAAATGTCGTAAAAAACTGATCTTTTCAAAATAGGGTTGAAACTATATAATTCTGTGATTTGTTCAAACGTACAATAATTTTTTTTTTCTTCTGAAATCGACAAAAATCCGACAGTTAAACAGTTTATCCGGACATTTTATTCGTAAAACTGAAATGTCCCGGAAAAAATCGGCTAGGTGGTAACCCTGATCAGTCAGGGCGTTTTCCTGTACCGCTATTTCTATTCTTATAAAATAAAGAGTTAAGTTTTTATATATATAGGGTGACCAGAGTTACATGCTCCACCCACTTTTTTTTTAAACGACGGGAAATTTCGAAAAAATAGAAAACACGTATTTAATCATTTTTAGTCTAGTTTATTTTCAGTGATTGATCCATTATACCCCAATATCCCGAGATACAGCATCCAACTTTTTTTTTTCAAATGGAACATTATATTTTTTTTGCATATTTTTATAGTAATTGAGCCTCTAAAAAAATTAAAAAAAAAAAATTTAAAATCGGTTAGGTTTTTCAAAAGTTATGGTAATTTAAAATATGAAAAACAAATTTCAGTTTAATGTCAAAATTACCTTATTTTTTCTTTAAAGAAGCTCTTCAAACTGGGCACCATCAACGGATAGGCAAGCCAAAGCTCTGGACTCCCACGCTCTGTTTGTAGCAGCACTTAGGTGGCAAAGTCAACATCTAGGCAGGCTAGAGTTATTCGACGTTCCATATCTTCGACTGAAGCCACGGGATTAAGGTTACTGTACACTTTATTTTTTAGATATCCCCACAAAAAATGGACAAAAAATGCACAATTTTATGGACTGATGAATCAAAGTTTACCAACAATGGCCTTCTTAATCGTTGGAACTTTAGAATATGGGCAGAAGAAAATCCACAAGTTACCTTCGCCACACGCCATTAGGTTGTTTTTTCTACAAATGTTTGGTGTGGAGTTTGAGGAAACCAACTAATCGGCCCATACTTCTACAGAGGGAACTTAACTGGTGAAAGGTATCTAACTTTTTTAAGAGACATTTTGCCAGTTCTGCTTGAAGATGTTCCTCTAAAACGTCGGTTAGATATGTATTTTCAACAAGATGGTTGCCCGGCACATAATGCGAGAGTTGTTCGACGTTACCTGGACAGAAATTTCCACGAAAAGTGGTTAGGAACTCATGGTCCGATCCAATGGCCACCTCGATCTCCGGACTTAACCCCAATGGACTATTTTTTGTGGGGATATCTAAAAAATAAAGTGTACAGTAACCTTAATCCCGTGGCTTCAGTCGAAGATATGGAACGTTGAATAACTCTAGCCTGCCTAGATGTTGACTTTGCCACTAGTGATATATATATATATCTCCTAAGAAAAGTTTTACAAACTATAATTAGTAATATTAATTCCTTTGATAAATAATAATTATCAAAGGAATTAATACTTATAATATCAAACAATATTATTAATACTAATAATATCAAACATTATATGATCTAAAATTGGGAAGATTGCTTATTTACTTACTATTTTGGGCTCCCAGTTCGTGTTTATTCCTGCTTGAATTAATTTATTTTATATTAAATCTATTTAAAGAAATAAATATTATTTATAAACATTGTATTTTCCTAAGCGTGTACTTTATGTATGTAATTTCCCAATACTTATGATATTTTGCACGTTTTCCGATGACTTTCGTATTTTTCCGACTACATTCGGCTGTAGTTCCTTCAGTTGCCGAAGTATAAGAAATTCAACATATAACAAACAATATTATAATTAAACATTTACATAATTTTTTTTTTTTTAACTAAAAATTGTGAAAAAAGAAATTACAACCTGTCTGACAGGATGAAATGGAGTGGAACATTATTGAGGTAGATTTTACCCACTTGTGGTTTAGAATATTGGTAATAAATATTGCAATAAATTTGTTGAATATTAAAAATAAATAATAGAGATTTTTAGCAATGATAATAATCATAATAATAATAATAATGTGACCAAAAATCTGGTGTGAAAAATGTACACGGCTTTCTCTCTGATTGCGTTATTGGAATTTTAATTGATTTTTTTCGAACTGAGTGTTTTTTGTTTTTTTTTACATTTAATTATCTTTAATAACCTATGGCGCAACAGCCCGTGAAGGACCAAGGCTTACCAGACGGGGATTTGTGTTGGGGGCCTGTGGTAAGCTCGCCGTGGTTCCTTCGCCGTTTAGTTCCCGCCTTCGCTAGCTAGGGCGCCACCAACTGCAGCTTCCCACTTTTTCTCACGATGCAGGGTCAATACCGACTGCCGTCACGGGGAATCGAACCCGAAAGGCGAATGCTCTAGCCACTAGACCAACAAAACTTGTAACACCAGTTTGGAATTAATTGTTATGAATCCCCCCCCCCCCCGATTCCTCATAATACTAACATTTCCGGAAAAATATTTCAAATAAAATTGAAGAAAACGTTGGAAAAAACCTCTATGGCGCAACAGCCCATGAAGGACCAAGGCTTGCCAGACGGCGATTTGATGAATAGGGGGAGCGTGTGGTAAGCACGCCGCAGTTCCCATGCCGTTTAGTTACGGCCTTCGCTACCTAGGGTGCTATTAACTGTAGCTTCCCACTTTTTACCACGATGATAGGTCAACACCGACTTTGCCCTCACGGTAATCGAACCCTGAATTATCGCACGAAAGGCGAGTGCGCTAGCCACTAGACCAACGTGTGAGGGAGGACTTAGAACATTTTAATTTTACAAAAATATTGTCTCTTAAAGCAATGAAACAGAGTAAAGTGAAAAAAAATCTTCATACCAAATTAACTATTATTAATTTAATGTCATACTGATCGCATTATTTTTACTTTCTCTTAAATGAAAGTTTTATAATCGTGCTAAATTTTTGATATCAAGTTTTCACCGGAAATATCCATTTTGAGGTCCCCATGAGTCCAAAATTCCGTATTTCAAGACGAAAGATATCAGTTACAATCTGTCATATCAGGAAATCACTTTTCCTGAATGTTTCGTTCGTAAGTCATTCATAAAAGAGCCTCCAGTGTTTTTCGGGTAATCTTCGCATCCTAATTGCATACATTATGGTTGCAAAAGTTTCCTCTAAAGTATCAGTTCAGTAACAGTGAATTATGCTGCCATCTATAAAATGCATTGCTAGAATTCCAGTTTAAAGAAAATTGGTTAAACGGAAGTGCTACCGGAAGTGCTAGTTTTAGATAGAAAAACGGAAGTGCAACCGGAAGTGCTAGGGAGATAGAAGGAAAAACGAAAAGAAACAGAATCTATAATTCGTCAATAAGACAAACCTGTCTAGACTGTGGGAGACATGCTGGAAGAAAATTTATTGAGGTAGTTTGACCTATGTGGCTTTGCTAATTTGATATTTTGGCTTGGCATAATCCGCCTCTTGTTTACGTATGCTAGGCCAGAAATGCCTGGACCTTTTTCTGATTAGCTCGTCTTTCTTACCTTTCTATAGGATAAAGAACTAAGGCAATGACAAATTAATAAATTATAATAGACAAGAAGATTTTGTCAAGCCTTATAGGGCTAGTCAAATCTTGGGAATAGACCCAAGGAGGCAACTCTAGAAGGACATCTTAAGAGTGGGCAAGCCCCTAAGTGTTTCACCGCAGAACTCTGAGGCAAGAATTCTGCTCAGACCGCAAAAATTGGCATCAGTTGATAAAGAAAAATTGGCAAAAATCTTTGAATTGTGCAAGTGTTTTAAAGAATTGTGCAAGGTTGTGGATTGATAGATGATTGTTATGTTAAACAAAATAAAAAACCTTGATCAGAATTAAATTTGTTAGTTCATTGATCTATTATTTACTCGTACTTTACATGAATATGGAAATTTCCATATAATATGTTTAATTCAACACATCACATTATGCAGCAAATCATTATTTTGAATATTATAAAGCGTCAGCTGTTTTTAAATGATTATTTTGTTTAATTCTGTAGAAAGGTTATGTTAAAAAAAGGTTAAACAAAATCAGGTTATATTAAATTACTCTATTGTTAATGAAAGATCAGTAATGAAGCCTTTTTCATTAGGTTCTCTTTAATTTATCTGTTTGTGTCAACTTCTCTGTTTTGTTGATTTAATAAAGATATTATCCGTTAGGTCCAGCATTAATGTCACATCACTATCATATGAAGTTCTAACAGATAACTTTCATAAAACTATCACTTAAGTAGAGATATTCTTCTTTTGCTTGGCTTTCTTTTTCTTTTTTTTTTTACTTTGATTTCACTTTCCTCAGAAAATATTCATTTTATGGTTTAGTATTTGGAATGCCCTAATATGCCTCAACTATTACTCTAAGACATTTTCATTGATTTAATGAAATTTTGTCAACCATTTTCCACAATGTACTTCATCTTTGGCGAGACTTACTCCAAAAAATACGTGGGGGACAAAGATAAACATTTCCGAGGTTTGAGTTAACGTAAAATAAAGTATCTGATATTTTTGACTGGTCTTCTTCATCATCATCAGATTATGGGAGGCACCATAATCTGGGTCTGGCTAGCAGTGTAAACGAAATTGATATTTGTTATGGTGGTTGTTTCCGCAGTGCTGGAAAGCATCACAGAGATTTTCCGTGATAGCCTGCTTCATTTTGTGGTCATCAACCGGTTTCGGGCCTTCGCCCATCTTCAGGATGCGTTTTTCAAACAGTGTGACAACACAGACTTGCACAGAACAAATTCAGTTTACATATTCCGCTCATTTCTTCCTATATTGTTCCAGACCTCCAACTTTATATTTCTAGCAGTAAGAAAGAGAGTTTTGACTTAACCCAAGGGGTATGTAAACTGAATTTGCTCTGTGCAAGTCTGTGTTATCACACTGTCTGAAAAACGCATCCTAAAGATGGGCGTACCCCGAAACCGGTCGATGGCTACAAAATGAAGCAGGCTATCACGGAAAAGGTCTCTGCAATTATTGATATTTATTGTTCCAAATAATGATTGTACCGCTCATTTCTACCTATATTTCTCAAGACCTTCAAGTTTCCACTTCTAGCAGGAAGAAAGAGAGATTTGACATAACCCAAGATCCTACCTTTGTTCTTTGTTGGTCCTCTAGTGTTTTGTGTAGATGATACTCACTTCCTAATTCTACTCTTCGGATTTCCATTTCTAAAGGGCTTTTGTCATTCGCCTCCGAGGAAAGCGTTATTCATTGATTCCAGAATGATCTATTATTCTCGGAAATATATGTGGATTTCTAGTAGGACTGGCTGGATATTGACCCATTACTATGTCTTGCTAGTTATAGTCTTCCTTTGAAATAGCTGTATACAAAGAAGTCTTAAAAGTGTATTTATTCACTAAATATACAGTTTTATGTAATACTATATTTAGATTTTTAATTTCATTATAAAAATCGAATTAAATTTAATTAACTGAAAAAAATGAAACAGCAATCTGTTTAAAAAAAAAAAAT
The DNA here is from genome assembly GCA_011037195.1 of Triatoma infestans. NCBI lineage: Eukaryota > Metazoa > Arthropoda > Insecta > Hemiptera > Reduviidae > Triatoma > Triatoma infestans. Next base: position 54,703 of record JAAEAF010014526.1, read on the forward strand.
ATTTTAATTCTGCAAATAATAGTTTTAAAAAGCAAGATGATCCTCAATAGTAATACTGTCAATAAACTGAACAATAAAACTGTAATTAAACAAAATAAAAATAACCGTTATTAATAACCTTGAGGGTGCGTGCAAAGAGACAGGATCTAGCGGGGAAACGAAACAAAAATAAATAAAAATATAGAAACACAAAATGTCGACCAGCGTTAAAATAAAGATCAAGGACTAACAGTCAACTTTTAAAAGGTAATTCGTATATAGTATTTTTTTATTTGCCTCTTTATTATTATTATTATTATTGTACGATCTTATTAAATTTATATATATATATATATACATAAACTTTGTATCTTTATTGTTTTTTTAATTTGCTTTAAAAAAGAAAAGACTGCACTGTTTATCAAGATGTAGTATATTTTTAAACAAAAATAAATGGATCTGATTCAGTGGTGATTACTAGCAATTACCCGCATTTAATGGTAGTTAATTTTTTAAATCTTCAAAACCTAATATTTTAATCTATATTCTTAGAAAAAATTAATAATGGAACCTTGAAAGCACTTGTGTGTTCTATTCCTTTCAAAACTCCTCGTACGAAAGAATATTTAACAGGTTCCCATAAAGTTAGTGGTTGAAGAAAATAAAAGCCGAATCTTTTATTGATTATTTGTCAAGTTATCAGATTATGTTTTTTTGTGAGATATTCAGCTTCATTTTTTAAACTTTTTTTTTTTATATTGTAAATAGGGCATAATTGTAAATGGAAGCAGGATTTGGTAGTTGATGAAATGATGAACACACAATACTTAATGAACTTTATACAAATTATATTTTGATGTTATATTGAGAAACGAAAAAGAAAGAGAAAATATTTATTGATCTCCTAGGACATTCCCATACGGGCAAAATTACAATATATTGTTACAAAAGAAAAACAAAGTGATGTGAAACACTCACACGACTTTCTCTTACTCCAATTTACTTAGTTACATAGTCTCTAGTTTATCGAACTCTAATTATAATTATAATTATAATTATTATTACAATTTATTTATTTTATTGCACTAATAATTACTTTGATTCCTTCTTTTATGTTGTTGTGAGAAATGAGATTTTGATTGCATTAGCTCATGCATAAGTAAGAGGAAGTAATAAAGCTGTACTGTATACTTCATAATACAGAGTGATTAAAATACAGAGGAGGCAAATAATACATAAAAATTATTTTTTACTTTCTCTTACCCCCTAGAAGAGGAAGTATCGTAATTGTGTCAAATTTTCTATATCGAGTTTTCACCGAAAATATCCGTTTTGAGATTCCCTGAGTCCAAAAAAAGTGGCTTTTAGCAAATAGTCTGTGAGTGTGTACGTGAACAGCATAGCTCAAAAACGAAAAATCTTAGAAAGTTCAAACTTGATATTCCGTTTAGGTGTCATCATCATTGGATCCGACAGTAGGTTATCTGTGAAAATTACTCAACCGGAAGTATCACTTTACTAATTTTTTTTTCTCACTTTTTTTTGCGATTTACTCAAAAATGGCTATGACGATTTTCTTCAAACTTGTTTTATCAACTACTCTTACAAAAAATCTACTACTTTCATATATTTCTCTGGGAAAATTCATTTAATGCCACTTTTGGGTGATGGGGGGGTTAGGTTATCCACTAAAGTGTTATTTCAGTTTACTATAGAATTCCGTCATCTAAATAACATTAATTACAATTAAATGTGTTGTTGAAATTCCAAATTTGAAAAAAATTGGATAACCGGAAGTGCCTTTTTACTGAAAAGTATTTTTCACTTTTCTGCTATTTTCCCTAAAAAGACTCCACCGATTTTCTTTAAACTTGTAATAACAATTACATATACAAGGATCTACAATTCTTATTTGAAACATTTCTCCGGGAAAATGTATTTAAGGGCACTTTTGATGGAGGGGTGGGGTTAGGTTGTCCTCAAAAATGCTATTTCATTTTATGACACAATTCTATCATCTAAATAGTAATAATTAGAATTAAATATGTTGTTGAAATTCATGAGTTTCAAGAAAATCAGATTACCGGAAGTGCGTTTTTACTGAACATTTTTTTCAGTTTTTGTGATTTTCTTCATAAAAACACCGATGAATTTCATTAAATTTGCTATACAAGCAAATTTAGTTTCAAGTTTTGAAAACTGGAGTAAGAAAAAGTTGTGCGAGTGTTTCACATATCTATGTATATCTAACAATCTTTGATAAGTTGACTTTTTTTTTTCAAGAACTCACATAACCTGAGATGATCATTGATCTTAATAAACATTTCACACTCTCTCTCTGACGGTAGATGTCATTAACAGTGTCACAAGAGTTTCAAGAATGTTACGAGAATTTATGTCATCCAACTCTTAACTCTTAGTGTAATTCCATATTAGACAATTATTGAAGCATCAAACAAGTTAAAAAAAAAAAAACCGCTAGAATTTCATTACTAGCCGGAATAGCAGCGTTTTCCATTGTCTTTTTTTTTTGTTGTTTAATATGAATTAAATTTTAACGAAATGTCAGCAGAATCGTACACAAAAATAAATTCAGAATTTAGAAAACGGATGTAAAAATTGAAATATTTCTTTTTTTAAATAATCGTGTAATTTAAAGATACTGTTGTGAATCATTCACACGACCTTCTCTTATTGCAAATTACACAATTATAAATGACAGATTTTCTTCAAACTTATAATTCTTACTAGGTGTTTAGTTGTCGTTAGTATTTTGTCGTGTTTACTGGGTCTAAGCTAGGTCTAAGCTTAATAAAACAATTTTCATGAGGAAACCATAGAATTAGAATAACCCAGGAGGGGCTCCAATCCAGACACTGCAGCCTACCCATTGAGGCTTATTATGCCAACCCCTTAAAGTCTAGTAGAGGAAGCCATCCCTCTTCATGGGGTCCAGGACCTTCCCCACCTGCCCTTCTTGCACTACGATCTCCTCCGATCTCAACGCCGATTGCGACACAATCAAACAGCAGGTGAAAGGCCGTCACCAAATCTTCCTGACATAGTCTACAGAAGGGCTCCGACTCAATTAACCCCACCTTGTACAGATGTTTTTTTGAACTTACCATGCCATGTAAACAAGCCCACTATCAGGTAAATCTGATACCTGCTTAAACCCAGGGTTTCTCTGGTTCTTCTCTTACACAGCCCTGGCATAATCATTTTGCCGTGTGTTTCCCAGTGCTTAGCCTCCAGTGGTGACTATGCCTGCCTCCGAGTCCAGTCCTTCAGAGACGTCGTCGCCATACGGTTGCGTATCCCCAGAACAGTTTCCGACCCACAAAATGGAGTGCTCGCTCCATTCCTGGCGAGTTAGTCGGCTAGCTCATTATCCCCTTTTATCTCCTTGTGTCCTGGCACCGTACCCATACTAGCCGCACTTTATTGTGCCGGAAATGCAACTCCAGGGAATCTCTACACTCCCTGACTAGGGAAGAAGTGATTTTGAAGGCCCAAAGTGCCTTCAGAGCCGCCTGGCTTTTCGACAAGATTCATATCCCCCCCTATTCCTAGGATCCATACGTATGAGGAAACCATAACATTATCCCACACCAAAAAAAAAAGCACGATGAAGAAAATCGCTGAAAACTGGTTAATCCCTTCCCCCAAAAAAGTCTCATTCAATGAATTTTCTTGGAGAAATATTTTCAAACAAAAATTGTTGCTCTTAAATTATTGATATAACAAGATTAAAGAAAATCGCAAAAATACTGAAAAATCCTTTCAGTGAAGCGGTACTTCCGGTTGAGGAATTTTGTCAGACTACATTGTCGACACGATTGCACTACTTCCACTTCTCAGAAGAGAAAGTACAGACAGTAAGAGAAAGTAAAAATAAAACAAAAACATATATTGCTCAGATGTAAGATAATTGGATGATGTCAAACACTTTTGAGCGCGAGCACATATGGACGAACATTGAATCAGTTGGGCATTAGAATAGTTTTGTTCTCAAACGCTTAATAAAAATTTTAAAACAAATTCTGTAGGTATATCTGTATGTGTTTGATGTATAAATCTGTTGATGTCTTTCTTTGTGTATATATTATGTACAGATGTATTAGGTCAGTTTGTTTGGAGGGCACTTTCTCCTCCTTTCTTGTTGTTTGTAAAGTATTGCATATTTGTGTGTCTGTATTAGTGTATGAAAAATTTCTTTAATGAATTTAAATACAGTAGGTAAGCACGTCTGCCTGCGTTTATGAATATCAGGAAAATATTCCTATATATACTCGTAGATCTGTATATCAATACATACTGAAGACAGACAAACATACTGTAACGTTTTTCCCTCTAAACTAGCTACTGCAGCTAGTTTTAAGTGGGTTATTTACAAATAAATTTCAAAATACAACACTTAATAATAATTACTTGACAGTTTAAACCACAAAAGTTCATTTTGTTCACTTTTTATACACTTACCACAAACGTACACTTCTTTGTAACTGAAAAAACTCTCAACTCTCTGTGGTCCCACTATTTATACCGGTTGAGAATGGTCTGGAACTTCCTCGATTCTTCCAGAGAGAGGAAGAAAGCGCTTCCCTGCGGCCACTAGGAGATCCTGAGGTACCTGCCTTCTTTCGTAGATGGCACCACTACGAAAAAAACAGCCACGTAAATGTAGACAAAATAAGGTGAAAAAATAAACGATAAGTATATATGTATAAATATTTAAATATACATAGTATTGATATTAAATATCTTATAAGCAGACAAACATACAGATCTATTTATAGACGGATTTTAATATAAGTAGACAGACTTACAGAAAAACATACATACAAAGCATTAAGAAACACACATACAGATACCCTTTGGTATAGTATATATTGTCAGAGTATACTGACAACAAAGTTTAAATAATTACAGCAAAAATATAGCTATAAAATTACAGATGTGCATACATACAGAGACAAACAAACATTATGATTATTGTTTATGAATATCAGGAAAATATTCCTATATATACTCGTAGATCTGTATATCAATACATACTGAAGACAGACAAACATACTGTAACGTTTTTCCCTCTAAACTAGCTACTGCAGCTAGTTTTAAGTGGGTTATTTACAAATAAATTTCAAAATACAACACTTAATAATAATTACTTGACAGTTTAAACCACAAAAGTTTCATTTTGTTCACTTTTATACACTTACCACAAACGTACACTTCTTTGTAACTGAAAAAACTCTCAACTCTCTGTGGTCCCACTATTTGAAACAAGCACACCTTAATCGCAACAAACTTATGTAGATAAAAATACCGCCTACAGTTATGCATTTATTTATTTATTTTGTTTTTTTATGCGAAGGACATCTTTGGTCTTTCTGATGTCCTTGGGTACATGAGCACCCGCATCCAAATACCCAAACTCCCACGCCCAAATGTCCCGTTTTATAAAATATCTTACTTTGTGTATTTTCTAAAGCAATAATAGAAGTATATCCTTTACACTATTTACTAAATATTGTTGTTTTTTTTTTTCATTAATTGTTTTACATCCAGGACATTTCCTCCTATAAATTATTGCAGCATTATCAAATTGACCTCCCAGCTGAAAGGGTCATTAGGGGGGGGCATTAAATTGCATTCAATAGTTTTTGAAAATCTTTGTTCTTTTTAAAGTAACAGTCGGAAAGAAAAAACATTTACAAGTTGTAACGGCAAGAGAGAGAACCCAAGCCCGACCGAGAGAAAACAGACTCTCTCACTTAAGCAAGCTAGAGTGGGGAACCTGTATATAAGCCAGTGAGAGATCTAGACATCTATCTATCAGATTCAGTCATATACATCACATCGTGTCATTACTCTACTCTAACCTATTATTCTATAAAATCGTTACAAGTCCAGTGCAGTTTGTGTAAACTTATAGTTATATTCAGATCTTCAGATCCCGTCTAATTAATCTAACCCAATTTCTCTCCTCATCAACTCCATTATACAAGTTGAATTCTTAAATATTCTGAATTTACAAGACTTACAAAAAACATTCTTCGTAAAGAACAAAAAAAAAAACAAACAATATTTAAACAATAAATTATTTGCAAGATGAACATTTGCTTTTAGAAAATATTTTACAATTAAAAAAGTTAATTCCATTTTAATCTTATTCTGAGTTCTTAACATTTTTCTTTAAATTAAAAAACTCAAAAATAAAGAAGAAGAAAAATGAACATTTCTAAACGGTGTTAGCATGTCAAATTATAAAAATTGTTTATTTTATTATTATAATAAAAATATATTGTACTTTTCACGTAACATTGACCGAACATTATAAAATAACATATATTATATTTTTTTTTTTTTTATAAATGCAAGTTATTTTTATTTTGATTGTATAACTGTAGGAAATTTCTTTTGTACGCTGAATAGTTGGACAATGTGGTAGGTAAATGCAACAGGAAGGAAATTGTATCAGTCTCTCTCTCTCTCTCTCTCTCTCTCTCTCTCTGTTGGACAGGAAATCTTTCATGAAATCTAGATCACAGCATCTTGTTTGTGGTATACTTTATTTTCTGACATTTTTAAATTAAATAAACATATTTGTTTAAAAAAAAAAAAAAGAATTAGAATTTTAAAAATAAATGGAAAATAATTATTAAACTTACTCGACTTTCTTTTATCTGCACTTAGACAATTCTTAATTGATTAAAAAAAAAAAAAAGTTTTTATTTTGATGTGATAAGCATTTATCTGTGTAGGTAGCCTGCAAAGTTTAAAGAAAGAATTTCCTAGAGTCATTAACGTGAAAATTGCAGAAAAAGAATAAACATTCAATAAACTTGCATTTCAAGTTGGTGGAGTTTGTGACGAAATCTTCGTATCAGTTGCGGTGATGGTATTCTAAATCGGATACAAAGTTTGATCATACTACCAATATAAAAATCACCATCAAGGACGATCAACACTAGATCATTTTGCGTTACTATCTCCCCTGGTCGCAATGTACCAAAGGTTTCGTATCGCAATTTTTGTAATTGCAACGCACTCAAAAAGCAGGCGGTGGACTGCCTTCTTCTCTTACTGACACAGTCTGCACAAGGGTTCCGAGCTTATTAGCCCCATCTTGTACAGATGTTTTCTGAACCTACCGTGACTTCACAAACACATACAGATATACTGGAGTTGTTGAGGAGAGAAATTAGGTTTGATTAAATGAATGAGATATGAAGACACTAATATAATGTACGAGTAGTTAAGTTTACATTGAAAATGATAGAATGAACGGTGAGAGTAAAGATATGACACGACGCGATGTACAGTTGTACAGGTGTATCTGATAGATGCTCTAGATAGATTCCCATTGGCTTATATACACAGGTTCTCCCACTCTAGCCTGCCTAAGTCAGAGAGTTGCTCTGTTAACCAGAGAGGGCCTCTCTTCTCTCTGCTGTTGTTGCATTATCTTTGCGGTACCATTACACACACCATTCGCTAAAATATATATATTTTTTTCTTTTAATTTAAGGCGCGTCAACATCTACGGTCATATGCGTCCGGAGCCTTCTCAGTGCACTGCCGATCTCCGAACAGTGTTCTCTCGTTACAGACAACACTGCCCATCACCGGACAGTGAGCTGTAGAGGCTCCTAGGAAAAGAGAAAGTAGTAGCACGGCTGGATTCGAACCTGGGATCTCCCGCGTTGCTAGTCCAGCGCGTTAAAAAAAAAAATTGTTTTATATCAAGTAACCTATTTCAAGGGCTAATGTAATTGCCCTGTATCAAACATGAGAATGTATTGCTCTATCAGCTGGGAAAAAAAGATTCCCCAAATGGTGAATGCGGTGAACGGGAAATGGTGCACCACTTTCTCTTCCGGTGTCCTCTCCTCGACGAGGCGAGAATCCATATGGAATTGAAACTGATAAGTAGGGGAAAGAATTGGCCGGGAGGCTGTAAAGAATTGACTAAAAGTGCAAAACATTTTAAAGACTTTATGGAGTTCACTCGAGTAGTTGCGGTTCTAAGAAGGACTAGACGGATAAGTAGAGGTCCGCCTCCCCGTGGTAGGGACGGTAACTTGCCTACTGTGTAGGTAAGGCCAAGTGACCATAGGCACCGGTTTTAGCGCTATGGTGGCTTGAAGTCTGTGATTAATAATAATAAATAATAATATCTCAAATAACTACAAAATAAATATTTCCGTTAAAATTTGATACATCGCAATAATTCTTTTTTTCATCAACACAAGAAAATAAATATAATGAGAACTAATTAATTAATTATGAATTTTTTTTGATGGAAAGTGTTTTTTCCAAATATTCGTCAAAATTTCTGTTTCTCAGTTTCTCATGAAATTTAGACTCTGTAATAAATTTTTGCATGGATTTTCTGACGGTCATTGACTTTCTATTTCCATTAAGATGAACTATAAAGCTTACCGGGCATATTATATTAGAATAGTTGCTGAACCTTGCCTAGATTAATGAATACTAATCTAAGTATATAATGGTCTGTGCCTTCTAGTTCTTGGCATTTTAGCTGGGTCATGCAGGTCAGTAAGAATATACATGCAAATATCTCACGAGCTTTGTTATTTTTTACTTCTTTTTTTATTTTTTTGTACAAATCCTTCCCTTCTTTTAAATAAATAATTGTACGTCAGTTTCCTATACAGGGTATTTACTCGCAAATTGTCATGTCTTGTAATATGTATAGTATTGCAGTTATTACTAGTAAAAATAGGTTACCCAAAGAAAAAAAAAAAAAAAATTGAAAAAAGTGGCGAAATATTTAGTACTAACGTGCACCACGACAACTGAAAGGTATGTAATAATATTAACGATATACAATTCGCATTAGTTCTATAGTGGAAAATAAAAATACAGTGAAAAAAAGTTAACATTCATTACAAATCGATCAATAATAGTAAAAATTCTAGTTTTGACAAGTCATGCATGTTTTCTTTTTCGTTTAAAATGCAGTCGGAATTTTTTTTTTTTTTTTTTTTTTGTGAGAGGGCGGGGAACATGCACTAGTTAAATTTTGTTTCAACAATTTTTAAAATTTCCGCATCTTTAAAACTCTTTTACTTTCTCTTACTCTTAGTAATTTTATTCTCTCTACAGCTAGCTGTTAGAGAATGTATTGCGATTGTAACTGAGATTTCACTGGAAATACATATTTTAAGGTTACCCTGAAGACAAATCTCTCTTACTGATCAAAGATTTCGATGAAAATCCGTCAACAGGAGGTGCGTTTCTTTTCTCTAAGACCATTCCATTTTTTCCATTTGTGGGTAGGCTATACCCTAGCACTGCAGCCAACAAAGGCTTATTGTGCCATGCCCGGAGATTTGTAGTAGGTGAACCCTCCCCTTCTGAGGAGTTTAAGGGCTTTCACCACCAGATCATTTTGCGTTACTGTCTCCTCAGGTCACCACGTACCGAAGGTTTCGTATCGCAATTTGGTTATTGCAACGCAATCAAATAGCAGGTGAGAGGTCGTCTCCTCCTCCTCCTCCTGTCATAGTCCGCACAAGGGTTCCGCGCTTATTAGCCCTACCTTGTGCAGGTGATTCCTGAACCTACCATGACTCGTAAATAGCCCCGTCACTAGAAAAATCTGGTTCCTACCCAGGCTAAGGGTCATATTGGTTCTTCTTTTTACACAGTCCTGGCATCATCCTTTTACTGTGTATGGTACCTGGGGCTACCTCTCCAGAGCTTCTCATGCTTGCTTCGAGGCCAATCTCTGATCGCTGCACGAACCGCTCCACCGGTTATCCCCAGGGCAGGCCCATTGAACGGAGTATTTGCCCCGTTCCTGACTGTCTCATTACCCACAATCCATCAGGCGTCCATACCAGCTGTAACTTGTTGTGCCTGGAGAGTCTCGAAAATGCCTCCCGACACTCCTTAACTAGGGATGAGGTGGTTCTGTAAACTCTAGGGTTTTCAGTGCAGCCTGACTGTCCGAGCAAATGCGTATAATTTTGCCCCTTAGAGCTCTACGCAGGTTCTCCTCCGCACAGACCTTGATGGCAAACACCTCAGCCTGGAATATTGTGGAGTATCTGCCCTCAATAAGTACCTCTCAATAAGTACCTTAAGTATACCTGCGGGCTCACCCCACACACTCCGCTCCAGTTCCGCAGTCCATCTTAGAACCATCTGTGAACCACAGAGATCCTGTCCGGTAGCGTTTTTCCTATCCCTTGGACCATTCCGCCCTAGAACCTAGAAACACCAAAATGGAACCTCGAAGTTATATATTGGACAAGTGCTATCCTGGGCCATGTTTAACACCGGGCCCGGGTTGACTTTTAGCAATATGTCCAGATGTTTGGCTAGGAGCCTCTCTGTCTCCAAAGACCATTGTTGCGTGATCTGTGTCACTGGCCCTTACCTCCGCTTGCACCATGATATAATTTTTCGGTCTGTGGTTTTTTAGGTTTTCTTAGTAGCAGATAAAATCTTCCGCAAATTCATTTTTTGTAAGGGTTCACTTTAGCTAAGGCTTATTCAATATAGCACTAGAAATAACACGAATGGCACTGTATAAAATAGCATTCCACATTTATTTAGCTTATGCAGATGATGTATTATCAGCTCGATTAATGTCAGCGTTAGCTTATATGTTTGGAAAATTCGTAGCCGCACCAAACAAGATGGGAGAGTATATAAATAGTGAGAAGACTATAAAACCCTCGGAAACTTCCTAGGATGGAAACCATTGCGAACTTTGAAAACAATTGTTTTAGAACCGCAAAGCTATTTCAATCGAAATATTTGGTGAATGTTGATGTCAGAAAAATGCAAAAGCATAGAAGTGAAAGCATCAATGGCGGCAGGGTTACTTCGCTATGAAATTCTTTGATTCAGGGTTTTGGCAAGCATTGCCTGATACATAAGATCGCTTGTGTATAAAAAAAACAAAATCATGGTGTTCAATTTGAGTGCTTACAACTGTTTGTAAGGAAGTTCTTAATAAAGTAAAGAAAAGTACTCCGGAGAATATTTGGATCTGTCTAAGAAAAAGGCAAAAGTTGTCTTTCTATACGGCAAAATCAGTTAAGGTGGCTCGAAAGAATGCTTAAAAGTAAGATTCTGAAGAAATTTTTGGAAGGAAAGCCGGAAAGAAGCCGATATAGAGGGAAACCTTCTATGAGGTTGTTCGGAAGGTATAAAGGAAGTTTTAAGGGAAAGTGGATCTCAGAAGATAGTGGAGATACTTCCGAGTGAGAAAGAAGGGGGAAGGGGGCCAGCTAGGTAGATAGGATGGTCGTTTATTGCGGAGACAATAATCTGCTTCCTTGCAGTTTTCAGAGCTTCCTAGAAACATTTATTGGCAATTAACTTTGTTGGTGTAGTTGGATCCGCAGAGCTGGGAAGCATCAGAAATTTTTCCATGGTAGCCTGATTCATTTTGTGATTATCTACTGGTTTCTGGCGTTCGCCCATCACCTTTGATAAAACGCGCACTTTTATCACGCACAGACAGACTTCCACGTACCAAAATCTGAATGTATACAGAGCACGGAGTGAATAAACTGATTTTGCTCTGTGCAAGTCTGTGTGTGTTGTTATCGACTGATTAATCAAGACATCCTGATGATCGAATGCCTAAAACCTTGTTATTATAGTAGTCTATCTTAAATTCTGCCCATTTGTTTAGTCATTTTATCTATTGAATATGTACTCGTAGTTGATACTTTATGTATTCTTAACTATATAATGTACACTTTAATTTTATATCGCCTCCTCCCGCCCTTATACCAGAGAAGACAGAGACTACAGTCAGAGAGAGACCTACAGTACTTAATACCATTATTACAAGACAATTTTAATTACTTTTCAAAATATGCTATTTATATTATTATATTTTTTATTATTTATATTTTAAACACGTACACAAACATACTACTACAACTATAATATAACCTCCCGCATATACATTCAATCAGTATAGTGCGTGACTGAAACATAATGTAAAAATCAACTCTTTACACGAACTTGATACCCTTACACTTGAGGATGGATGAGAATCCGAAACCGATGAGAAAGAAACTAAAATGAAGCATACTACTACGGATAAAATTCCAGATCAGTTTATCTAAGTAAAGTAAAGTAATGCCTATTTTTTCAGGCGGGCTTAACGTCCAACTACCAAATTAGGTAGTTGTGGACGAGGGCGGAAGCACCTACTTTACTGTTAACATTTTTCATACCAATATAAAATTTAGCAGTTATACGCGGGACTCGAACTGGGGTCCTCCCACTTACAAGTCCATGTTCATAACCAGTACACCAACACCCTTTTTTTTATCTAAATAATAAACTGAAGTTTTTTGCCAATGAGATTTATATCTCAAAACATAAAATAAATAAATAGCTTTTTTTTTTTATGGTTTAACCTATAATACAAAAAATAAGTTTTTTTTTGTTTTCTTGTTACAGGTGAGTAATTTTGAATATATCAACAAGTGTTTAGAGTAAGTTGTCAGTTACCAAAGAGTATAAAACCCAATAATTAAAGAAGATGGGTACGTATATATTGCAGTTTTTTGTTAATATCACAGTCGTGACTAAAACCTTTTTTATTTACAAATTTTTTGATCAAACTTCAACACAATCTAAAAATCATGATCAGTTTAACATATATTTTGTAATCAACATTTAAAATAACCAATGATGAAAATATCTTGAAAACCTAATTAAAATAATGATTTTTATTTGATCCAAAATCGAAATTATTGTTTATGGTTATTTTCTTATAATTATTTATTCACTTTAATGTCATAGTAATTTTCTTTATTCAATCATTTATCAATAATAATTATAGAATTCTTATAAATGAGAATTGCATAATCTTTCATACTTAGTTAACTATTTAATTATCTTTAATTTCATTTATGTAGTAAATATTTTTAAATCTGTTGATTTCCCTCTCCTGTATTACTGGTACAAAACGTGTTTTATGCCTTCAAACGTGTGTATGTATTTGCTATCCTTGATAAATCTGAAAACGATTTACAGCAGCGTAAATTAAATGATTTGCAAAAAGTGAATCTATAAATTATTTATATAACCTAAAAGATTTGAACTATTTACGAATTACTAATAAACGATGAAATTAGCCGGATTCTTACATCTGTTTGTTTTATTAACAGTAACAAGTAATATAAATTACTTTCTTTTACTACAGTAAGTGGAAGTATTGTATCGTATTGAATGAATAAAATTTGAGGATACGTAAGATAATGGGGGAAAAAAGGCGTATTTTAGATAATTTTTTAGGACTAATGCGGTGCGATACGTAATATGAAGCATTGGATCTTCTGAAATCTATAGTAATCTGTTGATTCATTATCGAGAATATTACAAAAAATCTGATTTAATCATTCACACGATTTTTTTTTTACTGCAATTAATACAAATTTTTTTTTAATCCGGCTTTTCCTGCTGGGATTGTCGTTCATGTTAATGGGCCTCTCTCCAATTGTCCCTGTCCAGACAATCTCCTCCCTCAGATCACGTCCTGCATCTCTTCCTCTAGTCCGTCTTCCACAACTGCCTCGGCCATCCTCTTCTTCTTGGCCTCTCGCGGTTGCAATCTAATAACTCTACTAGGCCACTTCGTTGTGCTCATTCTCTTAACGTCCAAATCAATTAATACAATTTAATTAACAAATTTGCATTAAAATTGCAATGTTTTAAAACCTTTAGGTCGGCTTACTATAAAACAGTTGGCAAGTTCCTGGCCTGTGTCAGCTCTTCTGGGTTTCCGGACTTGCGGGAATAGAAGGCAATGAGAGGACTAGAGGGCTAGGGAGGGATCCTCCTCACCTTTTTGCCCCGAGCCAGCCCTTGCCGTTACTGAGAGGTTCTGGGATAGATAGATTAGACTTTGGGAGCTGGGAGTTTTGGAGAAACATTGGGAGGACACGCAGGGGTACCTGCAGGCCAGAAAATTTATCAAAGGAACTAAGCAGGAGGTTTCGGATTACCTCCTGTCCCTGAGTAGTATAAGATTGAGGACCTTAGTAGGTGTAGTAACTGGACAAACATGGGTGGCTAGTCATGTACATAATATAGAGAGGACGTCTAGTGCCATATGTCAGGACTTTGGTGATGGAGTTAGGAAAACAGTGTATCACTATTTATGTCACTGTTCCCGTTTCGCTGGTACTAGATTTCGTGTATAAAGGAGGGCATCATTCTAGCTGGATTGCCTGGGAGGGTTGGAGCTAAAGTATTGTAACGCAGCCTCTAGGAGAGGAAGTAGGTACGTCAAGTTCTCTTAGTGGCCGCTAAAAGCGCTGGCAACGCGCTCTAATTCTTTCTGGAAGGATTGAGAAGATTGTAGAAGCTTCTCCACAGGTATACATAGTGGGACCTCAGAGTTTTATTATTAGTTACAAACGAAGTCAATAGTTTGTGAAAAGTGTATAAAAAGTGAACAAAGTGAACTTTTGTGGTTTAAACTGTGAATTAATTATTATTAAGTGTTGTATTTTGTAATTTATTGTGTATAACAATAAATTGGTGTAGTTGCAGTAGCTAGTTTAGAGGGAAAACGTTAGGATATTTTAGACAGACCGGCAAACTACCGGGAAAGATTAATTAAGGGGATAAATGGGGGGGGGGAAGAATTGGGGAAATAAAGGCCACATAGGCTTATTTCCCAGGCCGATAGGCACCCAGATTTAGTAATACTACCTGGCCTTTGTGGTAATCAATCTTGGACATAACTACAAGGGATAGAACCCCAAAAAATGATTTTTTTTCCGTAACAGTGTTTCAAATAAACGTGGACAGGTTTATATCTGTGTAGTTAACATTCCAAGATTAAAGAAAATTCCTGAGCTGTTTTCGAGAAAACTCTAAATATTTAGAAATCTATTCTCTAAAGCCTAATACCTCAAAATTTTCTTCAAATTTGGAATACTACCAGTGCTTCTACAATACTTCAATATTATATAGGTGCTAGAACCGTATATTGTACTGCGATATTTTAAAGGAAAGCCTAAAGTTAACACTTTCCCCCAGAACCTTCCCAAACTTTTCCTGGTGAAATGTTTCAAATAAAAGTGTTGGGCATTTATGTGTATATAGATAGTATAAGAAGTTTAAGAAAATCATTGAAGTCCTTTTTTCCAGAAAATCGCGAAAAAGTGAAAATAACATTGAGTAAAGTCGCACTTCCGGTTGATGGATTTTGGCCGAAAATTTCGTGTCAGGTGGGTAGTGGTTATTACTGAAAATATATATATATATATTTTTTTTTTTTTTTTTTGCGGAACTCCAGAAATCGCAAAATATGTATTTCCAGCGAAAACTCAATTTCGAAAAATCTGACACGAAGAAAAAGTAATTTTTAAAAAGTAGTTAAGCAGGGATAGATGACGTCAAAATGATTTTTCCTTTAAATATTTCAAAAGACCAATATTAAATATAATATAAAATGTAGGGAAGGAAATTAGCTAAGTGGTTAGCGTGCTGGCTAGTAAGACGGAGGTCCCGGGTTCGCGTCCAGCTGTGCTACCCTTAGATTTTTTTTTTCTTAGGAGCCTCTACACCTCACTGTCCGGAGGCCGGCAGTGCATTGAAAAGGCTCTGGGTGCCAATGACCATAGATGTTGACGCCCCTTAAATTAAAAAGAAAAATATATTTATATATAATAAAATGTAATTTATTTTTAATATTTTTTTTTTATTTCATACAGAACACAATGATGTTGTAATTTATGCAATGTAGGACACACACATACACAGATATAAAATAATCTATACAGTGAAAGTATTTGTTTATTAGAATATAAATTATAAATTTAGTTTATTTATTCTAACTCCATATTAGTTGTTTTTGTTAAGTTATAATTTAAATTTAATTTACTAGCCAATAAAACTTTCTATTAATTTGTTGATTAGCCCCAAGTATTTGCGACAAATATTATCTATTGATGAATGAACCTTTTTGGTTGGTTGTAATTTTTAGTTCTAAAAACTAAGTGGTATATAATAATTTTTAATATACTATTTTTTTTCAAAACATAATCATAAAATTAACTTTCCTAAATTTATAACACTTTCTCCCTAGTTAAGCGACGTTATAATAATTATGTAAATTATAAAATAAGGTTTCATTTCTATCTGAGTCATTTTTTTTTTTGTCAGTGTTCTTAAATCTTTTAGATAATTATATAACAGTAATATTTGGTAACTGATTCTATAATTTACAATAATGAAGGTCCCAGTTTACGTGTACTCTAAAAAAAAAGTCTATGAATGGACTATTACTTGATGTTTTCTTAAAAATAAATTTCTATTACTCTATACACAACAAGTCACGCGAGCTGCTAAGTATAGGCACGAGTATTCTTGATGTGGCGTTACGGTGACATGCTAAAAGAGAGAAGTAAAAAAGTAAATAACGGTTGCTATGAAACAAAAGACTTTTTCTTTTTGATAGCAGCAAATATGAGGATGTTAGTAGATGAGATAATAAACTCACTTCTAACTTGAACTCATAAATTATTTTTAGTCGTATTACTGAATGAAGATAGTGTTGAGATAGCTACGACCATATACTACGAGAAGTAGGTTTGCGTTATATAGTGGTATCGGCTAGCGATGAATTCTTATCCTGTTCTAACGATTATTTAGATCCTTGGGAGGAATTAGCCTTGCTTGCATATTGCTCCTTGAAAACTAGTTTTGAAAGATGTCTGAAAGTTGATTTTAAAACTCTTTGAAAGCCGATAGAAGATTGATTCAAGCACTGAATCCTACGTTTTTTCACAAACGATATTCTGAAATTATTCTCGCTGCCTATTCGACGGTTTCGCCAAGCGAGATACGGTCGGTGAGATGCGCAAGTATGGCGCGCTTTAACGGCTGTTGTTGACAACATGAACTACCTCATCTCATCTGCCAGGAAGGTTTTGTGCAAAATAGATAAACCGCAAGTGAGACTTTACAGATTGTTATTTCTTTTCTTTTTTTTCATTTTTTTGCGATTTTCTCGAAAACCGTTCCAAAAATTTTCCTTATATACTATTTACTACATGAATATCTATCACTTTTATTTGAAGCATTTTCATGGTAAATAGATTTTTCTGAAGGTTTATTGGGGAAACAGTAACGATAAGCTTTCCTTTAAAATACCACTTGAGTACAATGTATGGTTCTACCACCGATATAACCATTGGTAGAATTTCAAATTTGAAGAAAATCGGTTAATACCGGAAGTGTAACTTTACAGAAAGAGTTTTGAATTGTTTTTTAATCATTTTCTTGAAAAACGACTATAATAATTTCCCATTAAATTTGGAATGGTAACTGCACAGATATAATAAACCTATCACTTTTATAATGGTTGTGTTAGGTGGAGAGAATTTGGGTGTGGTTGATGAAATAAGAAGACGGAGTGAAAAGAGAAGACTGGTTAACTATGTATAATAAATTTACAATAGAGAATGGTTAAGGTAGAGTGGTATGAAAATGACACGAAGTGACTGGCGAGATGATGAATTATAGGGAACTATATTGAACTGTCTTGAACTGTCCTCCATGGACTGTCCGTCGCTGTATTTATAAAGTTTCTCCCAGTCCAGTCCGAGAGATTGGTTGGGTTCGTTTCTCTTCTCTTTACTCTCTTTGGTTGCTGTTACATTGGATAGTATCCAGAAAAAAAAGACCGTATAGGAGTAACAAGAATGAATCTTTTAACGATTCTGATGAAACCAAAAGCAAACGAAAGGATGTAGCGGAACTTCACAGATCTGGATCAGCTCGAAAATCTACTGATAGAAGTCGTCGATCCGGTTCTTGAAGAAGATCACTTTCTCGAAAGCGATCAGGTACTCGACGTAGATCTAGCAGAGGTAGAAGCTCCAGATCCAGATCACTTCGAAGATCAAGATCTAGACGAAGATCTTCTAGTCGTAGATGTTCGCGTTCTCGAGATAGAAGATATAGACCAAGCAGAAGATCTTCAGGAGAGGGGATGATGTAACAGCAACCAAAGAGAGTCAGCAACTAAAGAGAGTAAAGAGAAGAGAAACGAATCCAATCACTCTCTTGTACTGGAGTGGGAGAAATTGTATAAATATAGCGACGGCAGTCCATGGAGGACAGTTCAATATAGTTCACTATAGCTCATCATCTCGGCAGTCACTTCGTGTCATTTTCATACCGCTCTGCCTTAACCATTCTCTATTGTAAAGTCCAGGCAAACTGTGTCTCTTTATTACTATACATAGTTAACCAGTGTTAACTCCGTCTTCTTATTTCATCAACGAGACCCAAATTCTCTCCACCTAACACATCCATTATATTGGTGTCCAGTCCGAGAGAATGGTTGGGTTCGTTTCTCTTCTCTTTACTCTCTTTGGTTGCTGTTACACTTTTATTTGTAATATTTTTTCGGAAGAAAAACTTTTTTTCTGTTTTGGTACTTCTGCAGAATTTGTGGCTTTAAATTTCAAATTATATGGGGTTGGTTTATTGTTATTGGCTGTGCTAGATGTGAGCGGAGAGAGAGAAATTAGGAATGTTAAGAAATAAGCTTGTAGGTGCACTGAACACTGGTATATTGTATAGAAACAAAACTGTTGACACTGGTGAATGATATCTAAGAATAAGGTTGCGAGAGAATGATTAAGAGAGAGAGAGACAGACTGGCTGAGTAATAGTAAGTACATAGAATGATGTCTGCTGACTGTTGTCGATAACTGTTCTAAAAACTATTCTTCCGTAAACGCTATATGTATATATATGTATGGCACTCTCTAGTTTGGCCTAGGTATGGAGTAATTAGGTTCTTTGGATCCCCAAGAATGTTAATGATTCGGATCCCATTACATTGGCGCTGTCTTGTGGTTTACAATGTTATCGAGGGGGACCATTATCTGTAAAGTGCATATTTTTAAAAGGAGCCCGCCAACCTAAATTTTTTTAAACATTATACTACTTATGATGTCACTTTCCACTTAAAAGGAAACTTGTCTTTTGATATCTGTTTTAGAACTATTTACCTCAAAAGTAGCTAGTTTAGCTTCTCTACATAACTATTATACTATACTTTAAAACAATATTACTAACAATAGAAATCTTTACTTTGGACTTCTAAAGTAATAATAACCATAATAATAAAATAAAACAATAAAATTGTAAAATATGTGTTATTAAAATACACCAATATGCAACACAAATGATAAAACAACCTGTTACATAATAAAAACCTTTAAAAAAAAATGCAAATCAAATGTGAAATAAAAAGAAAAAAAAAAACGAAAGATTTGACAGACACATCTTTTTATTACAAAAATATTTAAAAAATAATATTAATTATTAGGTTCTTTTAAAAATTGTTAGGACATGAATATCATTAAAAAAATAAATAAAAATCTTCCGATATATTAAATTTTTTTTTGTTTTTAAATAATAATGCAATACAGATTATATACTTGTGTTAAAAAATTTGTTTTAATAAGAAGTTGTAGGCTCGCTAAAATCGAAAGTTGGGGGAGTGGTTAGCATACTGACCTTCTACGAAAACATCCACCAAATATGGTTAAAAATCGGGAGGATCTCATCTTTGTTATTAAAAAAAAAACAAAAAAACAAGAAATATGAATTTATTTAAATGAGGACTGTACTGTTTTTTTTTTTTTTTTTGCCTACCTAGTTGGCAGAACTGAATTTCTATAAAACTAGAGTTTATATTTAGAGCTAAGAAGAATCTGGAAAGGTTGACAGTATATATTGAATTGGAAAATTGTATTCGAACGGATTCTTATAGAAATACAATCCATATTATTTAGAATATTGTCGAGTTTTAATGACAAAAACAAGGTGCGGGTGTTTTGGTGTATTGGTTATGAATATGGATTTGTAACTGTGAGGTCACCAGTTCAAATCCCGCGTATAGCTGTTAAATTTTATATTCATTTAAAAAAAATATTAATGGTAAAGTAGGTGCTTTCGTCCCCGTCCGCGCGCAACTAATTAGATAATTTGGACATTAAACCGGCCTGAAAAAACAAAGATAATCCCATCATCTTAAGCCCGCCTGAAAAAACAATAATTCTGTTCCCTCCCATCATCTTTGTAGGACATATTTATTGTCCAATAAATCCAAATATTTATAATAGTTTTAGCAGATATTTAAAAACATTTGTGCATTCAAATTTAAATTGTAAATATTTCTAATTTACCTATGTAATAAAAACTTTAAAATAAACATAAAATGCAAATTTGTTAAAAAAAAAAAATTGAAAGATTCATCATTTTAGTGCAATAATATTAATTATTAGTAGGTTTTTTCTTGAAGTGTTAGCCATTTTTGCGCATTTGTTTTCACATCTTGCTGCTGTGAATTTGTCACTATTATTAATTCTTTGAAGGGAACAAAGTAAGGTGAAGGTTCGAAATCCGGGTGACAAAGGTGGTTCTGACAGAACTTCTCAGCCTACGCATCTCTGGACTCTTGATAAGAGGAAATATTGCGATTATGTCAATTTTCTTAAAAATAAACAAATTTAATATTCCGTTTAGGTGTTACCAAGCGTCTGACACAGGAAAATTTATTTTTTGGAGGAGTACGAAGGAAAAAGCAGCGTTACGCTTTCCTTTAAAGTACCACTTCATTAGAATGTGTGGTTTTACCATCTAAATAATATTAATACACATTATAAGCATTGCTAGAATTTCAAATTTAAAAGGAAATCAATTAGCCGGAAGTGCGATTTTACAGATTAGGTTTTTTTGAATTTTTTGGCATTTTCTCCGAAACGGCCATCATTTTTATTTGAAACATCCCCCCCCCCCCAATGTCGATTTTTAATAGTTTTGCGTAATTTGTGGCGTAATTGATAATTTTTGGAATTTATGTTATTCACACATCTTCACTTGCCTCCTTTCCTTCCCACTGCAGAACACGAAATTTTTTTCTAGATCTTGAATAATTATCTGTCTTTTTGAATACGAGCAACTTGCATCTTTTGATGCAAGAATTAAGTGATGAATTGAAATGAATTCTCGATTCGTCATTGCGGATATTGCAAATCGGACACATTTTTTGGGGGCAACTGTTGAATTGATCAACATACTTGAAGAAGTTGGCATGATTAATACAACTTACAAACATATTGCTTAAGCTTTCAGGAGTGAATTTTGAAATGGTTTCCAGAAATCTACCCCTGAACGTTTTTCTTCTAAAGTGCAGATTTCTAGAGAACTTGCTATCATTGTGTGAATAATCGTGATGATGAACACTGAAACAAGGTCAAGCAGCTGTTTTTAAACTGATGACAGAGATATCTACTTATGATACTGTAAGTGTCGTTATACATAAATGAGACGTATGTTTTACACTTCTTCTTTGGCATTTTAATACTTATTGAGTAATCCTCGTTGGATTGTTAAAACTTATATTACATCCATTGTGAAGTAAATTTCCATATCAGTGTGATCACGCATACTACCTCATAATCAAGCAGTAGTAACTTGAAAGCGCCTTGGATTATTAAGGCTCATCACTTGGGAGCCAAGTAATAAATGAGAAATATCTCCATTATAATATTTTTTTTTTCGAAAATGGATAAAGATAATTTGAGTTTAAAATCAAATTTATTCTATATTATTTTTGCCATAATATATGAGCGCATAAGTAATATGAGTGATTATGGAGTGCAAGATAACCCCAAGAATAGAATCTTTAAAGTGTATTAACATTTTTAGAATTTAGTATGGGGAATCTATCTTGTAAATGTTCGCGTAGTTCAAATAACCTTCAACAATTGGCCCATTATCTACTTTCGTAATAATAACAGTATTCGTACTTTCTAAACTTATACATCTACAAAAATCCAAAATATTCAGAAAATAAAAAAAATTCTGGTGTGAAACTTACTACTTTCTCTTACTTTAATTAATTTAATGCATTTTCTTCAAAATTGCAATGTTTACAGATGTTTAGTTAGTCTGGTCAAAAACAAAACAAAAAAAGTCACTTAAATTAAAGCCAAACTGACAGGACGAACAATTTTTCACATATCAATTTTTTCAGAAAAAATTTTGCAGTTAATATTCCAAGTTTAGAAAAAAAAATCGTTATAGCAGTTTCTGAGAAAATTTTAAAAACTCTGAAAGATCAATAATTCTGTTCTCTCAGAAGTTGCACTTCTGCAAAAATCGATTCTCTTTAAATTTATAATTCTATCAATACTTTTAATATTTATTAAATTACAAGGGTCATTCAATAAGAAACGAGACAAATCGCTGAAGCTCAGAAACGTTTGTTTAATCCTTGTATCTAGTTTTTATCAGCTGTTCGAGAGTATTTGGTAAGCATAACCTCAAATATATTCAGCTAACACTGGCGAGTCCGCTCGGAAGAACAACGCTCAATGATTGGATTTTTAGTTGCAGAGGGTATTAAAGGTAGTGAAATCCATGAAAGAATGATGAAAGTGTACAGGAATAATTGTTTGAACTGTTCGAACGTTTACAAATGGGTAGAACAGTTTAAAAGTGGCCGTGTAAGTGTCTGTGACGAGCAACGAACTGGACGATCGGTTGATGTTGCGACTTCCTCCTTCGAATCTCGCATTAACGCATTAATTCAGGGCAACAGGTGTTTTACTGTTGAACTGATAGCTGAAGAAGTGCACGTGAGTGTTGGAACTGTCTATAACAATATTCAGAATTAGCTGCAATACAAGAAAACTTGTGCGAGATGGGTTCCAAGACAACTTACGGACATCCTCAAAGAAAGTGGGGTAGAAGATCCTTCCATATCTCCCCTACAGCTCCGGGTTCACCTATCGGACTTCCATTGTTTGAACCCCTTAAGAGGCTCTATGTGGTCAACTTTTCAATCCAACGAAGAAAGTAAATCATGTGGCTTCGAGATTAACCAAAAGAATTTTATACCACAGGCATATACAAATTAGAAGAACGAGGGGACAAGTGTATAAATGTTGCTGGGGACTATGTTGAAAAGTAGCCAAAGTTTTGTAATGATTAAATAAATCGTTTTTGAGCGACAGCGATTTGTCTCGTTACTTATTGGAAAAAAAAAAAAAAAAAAAATCTGGTGTGAAACACTCACACAACTTTCTCTTACTCCGCCCGTTCTCAAAATTATAATTGACAAATTTTATAGTTTGTGTACCAAATTTAACGACATTCGTCTGAAAAACTGAAAAAAACTGTTCAGTAAAAGCGCACTTCCGTTTTACTAATTTTCTTAAAACTCGGAATTTTGGCCATCTAATTATTTATAATTATTTTTGTTTTGATGATAGAATTGTACTCGTATAATCAACTATGATACCACTTTAGAGGAAGCTGTAACCCCACCCCTCCCCTAAAAGTGCCCTTAAATGAATTTTTCTAGAGTAATGTTTTAAATAAAAGTTGTAAATCATTGTATGTTTAGTTTGTACATACGTATAATGCGTTTCAAGAAAACATCTGCGCCATTTTAGAGAAAATCGCAAAAAAGTAAAAAAAAAAACAACTAATAAAGTGTAACTTCCGGTTGAGGAATTTTGCCAGATAACGTACTGTCAGATGCTTTGGTGTTACATAAATGGAATATCAAGTTTCAACTTTCTATGGTTCTCGTTTTTGAGCTATGCTGTTCACATACACACACACAAAAGAGATCATTGCTAAAAACTACTTTTTTGGACTCGGCGGACCTCAAAACGGATATTTCCGGTGAAAACTCGATATCGAAAATTTGACACAATTACAATACTTTCTCCTTATTGGGTAGTAAGAGAAAGTAAGAAAAAGTCACTAATGTCGCATTTTTGGTTGATGGATTTTGACTCTTAAACCTTCGTGTCAGATACGATTTTGGTACCTAAATGGAATACAAATTTTGAGGTTCCTGCGAGTGTTCGATTTTGAGCTATTATTCTCTTCACACACTCACTCACATACCATTCGCTAAAAACATTTTTTTTTTTCTCATTCAGAAACTCAATTTCGAAAATTTAACGCTATCTAGAAGTAAGAGAAAGTAATAAAAAATTATTTGAAATTCACTCACGGCATTATTACATAGAATATAAACTATATTTAGCGTAGTTTCTTTAGTAATATGATAATATTGTGAGGGAGTGTGTATATCAAGCTTCAATAAGGTAATATTGAAGCTTGATATACAGAGATACGGGTCTTATAATCGTCGAATAAAATGGTGTTCATCTTATAAAAAGAAGCGAAACTGAACATTACGACATACTGACATACAAACAAAATTGGTCAAACTAAGTAACCCTTCCACACTGTTACAACAAGAGATTCCAAGTATATAATATATACATTTTTTTATTTTCTTTTCATTTTTTTTTAAGACAAATTTTTTCCCTCGTTGTGTGTGTCTGTTTTTTTCACTGTTGCAGTTTAATAGTGTTGCCATAATAGTGACCCACATGTGGACTACTAAAAGTTCACATATATAAAACCCGCTGGGAGTTTTTTTTTAAAAAAAGACTCTCTTACCCAACGATCTGTGTGACTTTATTTAGAATTCATATTATAAGAACGGGGTTGGGCCGTTTTTTTAATGTTGTTTTGCGAACTGAACCTGTTTTAAATAAAAAAACCACTTTCTCATTTTTATTATATCTACAATCATGTTAATAATTGCTAATAAAAAGTCGTCGTATATTAGTTTATTTATTTATTATTCATAATTATTTTTTTTCTCGGTATTTTGATTTCATTTTCTAGATCTTTCACTTTCATTAATAACGGTTTTGAACATTACACATAGTGTGGCGTAAACTGTTCGCTTCAACAGCCACAAATTTTGCTTATAGACAGAACATCAAATAACCTGTTTTTATTTTATTGAACTTTCCCCTATTGTTTTAAGTATAATAAAAATAACTCAAAAAATCTGGTGTGAAACACTCACACAACTTTTCTTACTCCAGTTTTCGAAATTGAAATTGATAAATTTTATAGTTAGTGTAACAATTTGATGAAATTCCTTCGGAGTTCGTCAAAATTCGTCAAAAACTGTTCAGTAAAAGCGCGCTTCCGGTATACTAATTTTCTTGAAACTCGGAAATTTGACTATCTATTTATTTCAAATTATTTTTTGTTTGGATAGTAGAATTGTATAATCAACTATGATAGCACTTTAGAGAAAAACATAACCCCACCATCTCCCCCACAAAAGCCCCCTTAAATGACATTATCAGGAGAAATGTTTCAAAAAAAAAAGTTGTAGCTCATTATATGTATAGTACACATTCCTACTTTAAAGAAAATCGTTGGATCCGTTTTCGAAAAAATATCAGAAAACTGAAAAATATATTTCAGTAAAAAAGGCACTTCCGGTCATCTGATTTTTTTTTTTCAAACTCAGAATTTCAATAACATATTTAATTCTACTAATTAATATTATTTAGATGACAGAATTGTATAGTAAACTGAAATAGCATTTTGGAGGAAAACCTAACCCAAAACTGCCAAAACTGTCCTTAAATGAATTTTTCCGGAGAAATGTTTCAAATAAAAGTTGAGGCTCTTTGTATGTGTACTTGATATGTTAAATTTCCAGAAAAATCGTTGGAGCTATTTTCGAGAAAATCGCAAAAAAGTAAAGAAAAAACTAGTAAAGTGATACTTCCGGTTGACGAATTTGGACAGATGACCCACTGTCGGCTCCCATGGTGATACTTAAACGGAATACCAAGTCTGAACTTTCTACGATTTTTTTGTTTGCGAGCTATGCTGTTCACGGACAAACACACACAGACCCTTGTCTAAAAACCAATTTTTTGGACTCAGGGGAACCTCAAAATGGATATTTCCGGTGAAAACTCGATATCGAAAATTTGGCACGATTACAATACTTTTTCTTGCTAGGAGTAAGAGAAAGTAAAAAGAAAATACAAAGGAAGCTTAAATTCCGCTTCCTTTCGTTAGTTTCAATGATTCCAAAACAGAAAGGTGATGCTTCTTAAACTAAAAGGTATTATTTCAGTTTTTCGTGAACCAATTAGTATCGAGTGTAACTGACACTTTGCGTCGGCGTGAACTCTCTATACCAACTTAATAAATTTGCTTTGATGATGGATGAAAATCCTGAAACCAGTCAGGAAAAAAAAGAAATATGCATGTTACGACGGATAAAATACCAATGAGAATCCAATTACCTAACTTTGACGCGATTGCAATACATTCTATTAAAAGGAGTAAGAGAAAGTAGAAAGTTTCTCTTATCTAAGTGTTGATAATTAAATTTTTTGAACCACACTACCAAATTTAATCAACATTCCAATCATCATTCCAGTTATTTGAATATAATTAGTGAAAGCAGTCAATCGTTCGTGCCTCAAAGGTGCCAAGGTCTATGTGGTTAACTGAATGACCGGAAGTTGGAATTTTTTTTTTTTCTTTATCATTATATGATAAGTGGATAAAGGCGTTGTGAAATTGGATTTTTCGTTAATAGAGGAAGATTCTGTAGTGAAAAAATCCTTGGTTTAGATGATCAGCACAGAATGAAGATACGCACCGTTGGGTTAGTTCATTAGAAATTTAACACGTAAATGTGATCAATTGATAAATCTAATTAAGCTTTAGTTTTTCATTAAGAATCAGAAACTAATTATTACAGACAGAATCTGTTAAAAAAAACTTTCGTGTCATGTCATTTCAATTTGATTTTGACTATTAGAAAAGCAATTTATGAGACGCTCCTCAATAAGTTATCTACCTGAATATGTAAAACAAACTTGATGATCAAAATGAACTTAATTTCTATTCCCCCTTAACTTCAATACACCAATGCCACTTCGCCTCGAGTAGATCGAGCGCCCTAAGAATAGAAAGAAACATCTTAGCTGTCCAGGAACCTTGTTACCGCGTCTTTGAATGCATTTTCAATAATAAATCGTTGTCCGCGTAGAGATTTCGACAGAAAATATAATCTTTCTCTTACTCGGAATAAACTCTGGACTGTAGAGCGGAAGAAGGTCTAAATCATGGAACAAAGTTCCAAATGTCTCACACGGAGCTACACTTGCCAACCCAGAGTTTACCATACAGACTGAACAGTAAATGTATCTTGCATGTCAAGTCATGTCTCAACCTGTTTGGACAAATTCAGCTCTCTAACAATGACAGGACTTACTGGGATAGGAAACTAATTGAACGCCTCTTGTATTGCATTGTCAATAGAAAAAATGTTCAACGAAAAATGGTTGGAACCATTTTCGCGAAAAGATTTTCGAAAAGTTTTTTTTTCACAGATTCTGTCTGTAATAATTAGTTTCTGATTCTTAATGAAAAACTAAAGCTTAATTAGATTTATCAATTGATCACATTTACGTGTTAAATTTCTAATGAACTAACCCAACGGTGCGTATCTTCATTTTGTGCTGATCATCACCAAACCCGATTTTCCCAAAAAAGGTTCAAAAATACCCACATATGCGGCCATTTCTTTTTTTATTTGATATTCGGTGCTAATTAGTGAAGATCCAGATAATGTTATCCTTGTTGGGATATTCTAGACCTTCAGTTTTAAAAATCCTCAACTTTTTTTACAAGACGTTTCGGCCTAATGAAGTCATCTTCAAATATTTATAATTTCACATATGTATCTCATATTGTTCAATATAATATTATTTTCGGGGATGCTCCTGGTGAAATTGTAAATAGTTGAAGATGACATCATTAGGCCGAAACTTACTGTAAAAAAATCTGGTGTGAAACACTCACACAACTTTCTCTTACTCCAGTTCTCAAAATGATAATTGACAAATTTTATACTTTGTGTACCAATTTAATGAAATTCGTCGAAAACTGTAAAAACTGTTCAGTAAAAGCGCACTTCCGGTTTACTAATTTTCTTGAAACTCGGAATTTCAGCCATCTATTTATTTCTAACTAATTATGTTTGGATGATAGAATTGTATAATGAACAAGGATACCACTTTGATGAAAATCTAACCCCCCTCCCCTAAAAGTGCTCTTAAAAGAAATTTCCCAGAGAAATGTTTTAGATAAAAGTTGTAGATCTTTGCATGTTTAGTTTATATACGAAGTTTCAAAAAAATCGTCAGAGCCATTTTTGAGAAAATTGCGAAAAAGTGAATAAATCATTTAGTAAAGTGGTAAAGTAAACGCACTTCCGGTTATCCGATTTTTTCAAACTCGGAATTTCTAATTAACATTATTAGATGACAGAATTGTCTAATAAACTGAAATAGCACTTTAGATGGAAACCTAACCCCACCCCTCCCCAAAAGTGCCCTTCAATGCATTTTCCCGGAGAAATGTTTCTAATAAAAGTTGTAGCTCTTTGTATGTGTGGTTGATGTTTAAAGTTTAAAGAAAATCGTCGGAGCCATTTTTGAGAAAATCGCAAAAAAGTAAAAAATCCAACTAGTAAAGTGGTACTTCCGGTTGAGGAATTTTTACAGATAACGTACAGTCAGATCCCATGGTGACCTCTAAACGGAATATCAAATTTCAACTTTCTACGATTTTTCGTTTTTGAGCTATGCTGTTCACATACATACATACACACACACACACACACACACAGACCATTTGCTAAAAACCACTTTTTGGACTCAGGGGACCTCAAAACGGATATTTCCGGTGAAAACTCGATATCGAAAATTTGACAACGATTACAATACTTTCTACTTTCTCTTACTAGGAGTAAGAGAAAGTAAAAAAATTTAGGATTTTTAAAACAGTGGCATCAGTAATATCAAGCAGGATGACATTTTTTATTTTGAGTTTTGCTGTCCTCAGTTGCAGGCATCTGTGTAAAAACATCTTCTTCAACATCAAGTTCCTCAGACACATGTATTTCCTGTTGGAACACAATTTAAAAAAACTGGAACACACAGTTACTTCCTCTTAGTCTGTAAAAGTAAAAGTAAAAAATTATGTAAATCAGACAACGTTAAGAAATAGTGTTACACTTATCACTAACAGGGCGGATATCTTTTCTAAATAAAAAATTGAATATATGAATCTATTTCTTTCGTTGGGTAAGCATCTGTAAGATGTTTACAGATTATTGTGGATATCACAAGAAAGTTAAAAAACTCGCAAATAGCAAAGGAAAAACGGTATGTGTCATATAAAATCTAGAGCTGTTATAAATTTCAAGCTAAACAGATTACTGTTGCAGTTAGAAAGGTACCCACTCAGTTTATCAACAGTAGACAATGCTCACTATAGTATGTTTGGTAGAAATCTTTTTTTTCAAATTAGAGCCTGGGTTTAGACGATGAACTAGCGGAATCTGGTGTTCCAGTATAGTAGTTTCAAAAATACAAAATGTATGAAGAGGAAGCGGCAAAAGGACCAAATTTGAGAGTCTCAAATAGAATGGAAGAATCCTATAGATTTATATGACATTTTCCTCAATAAACAAAAAATCTGGTGTGATACACTGGCACAACTTTCTCTTACTCCAGTTTTCAAAATTATGATTGACAAATTTTATAGTTAGTATACCAAATTTAATGAAATTCGTCGGTGTTTTGTGGGGAGAAAATCGCAAAAACTGAAAAAACTGTTCAATAAATAATAGTAAAAATAATAATAAATAAATAAATATACATATATAATAATAATAAATAATTAATAATAATAAAAAAAAGAACCGGTTTACTAATTTTCTTGAAACTCGCAATTTCGGCCATACATTTATTTCTAATTGATTTTCTTTGGATGATATAATTGTAGAATCAACTATGAGCAAATTAGAGAAAAACATAACCCCACCTATCCCCCAAAAGCCCCCTTAAACGATTTTACCAGAAGAAATGTTTCAAATAAAAATTGTAGCTTTTTATATGTGTACTTTCACATTACAAGTTTCAAGAAAATAATTGGAGCCATTTTTGTGAAAATCGCAAAAAAAAAAAAAATTAGAAAAGTGACACTTCCGGTTGAGGAATTTTGACAGATAACCTACTGTCAGATCTCATTGTGATACCTAAACGGAATATCAAGTTTTAACTTTCTAAGATTTTTCGTTTTTGAGCTATGCTGTTCACATATATATACACACACACACAAACACACACCTCAAAACGGATATTTCAGATGAAAACGCGATATCGAAAATTTGACACGATTACAATACTTCCTCTTACTAGGAGCAAGAGAAAGTAGAATGTTACTGGATTTAATTTTAGTTGTAATCAATTAATACGCGTACACTACCTATCGTATAAAACCTAAAGCTCAGCTGGAGAACAATATCGTCAGCATAAATAAATAAAAAGTTACACATACTACAGACCAATTTCTAAAATATATTTCAGGACTCAGGAGACTTCGAAACGTGTTTTCCGATGAAAACTTGATATCTAATATTTAACACGATTACAATACATTTCCTCTTAGCAGCAGATTTATACAGCTTCTCCCACTGCAGTCCGAGAGAGTGGTTGAGATTCTCTTGCTCTCTTTGGTTGCTGTTTGCTGTCTTGCTGTTACACCGCAGTAAGTGCAAGTAAAAAATAACAGGAAAAATTAAAACATGAAAATATTGTGAATCCCTTAAACTCCTTGGGGTTTGCCATGACAAAAAAAAAAAAAGAATTGTGTGAAACACTCACATAACCTTCTCTTACCGTAGTCACTACGAGAGTAAAATTGATCAATTTTTCTTCGAACTTGAAAGTTTTGCTAAAAGTTTACTTCGTTTATCATTACAAACAAATAAAGAAAATAAATTTAGCGATGGGGAGGATTCTACTTGATAATTTTCAGTGATAAGCCTATCTGAGTATATAACTACGTCGCCTGGCAGCGCGTCTGTGAATTTCCACCAAAACTTGTACAGACAGTTTAAAGTCAAACGACCTACAGAAACCTCCTAAAATCTATGTTTACAGAAAAAAAAAATTCAAAATAACAATGTTATGTTTACATATAATGTACCTACAGTTACAATTCAAAGTTTCAAGAAAATTTTTGAACATATTATGAAGAAAATCCAGAAAAGAAATTCAAAGGTATCTCTCATGCGACAGTAGCAACATAGAATTCGTTTTTACGGTTTTTAACTCCCCCCCCCAAAACTACCCTAGGGAACCCTCCTTCCAGATCTATGAGAAAATATTCGTTCACTTTCTCATGTTAGAATTGTTCACTTTTTACCAAAATAGGTGCCTTCTAAGAACATATTCTACGCTAAAAATAATTCCTTAACATGTCACTTTTCTCCAGAATATCTCAAAAAGATCAATTTTCCTGGGGAAATATTCCAAATAAAACTGATAGGCCCTCTGTTTGTGCACTTAGTATGCGTTGTTTAAAGAAAAATCATTTTAGTTATTGTTGGAAAATCGCGAAAATAAACATTTAAAAAAAAAGGAAGGTAGATGACCTTACTTGGGACAAATATTTAGTATTATTCTACTTTTATTTCTTACTATTACGTAAAATGTTTACACCAAACTATTAAATCAGGAAACTGCAGCAAACCTAATCAAATTTATAACTTGCATATTATGCAGATTTATTACCGCATTTTAATTAACTCCCTTGTTTTTTTTTTCTTTGTAACTTTAGATTACTACTTTACTGCAGTAAATATTAACGGTTTCACACTTAATGATCACTTTAGTTAAATTATTAATGTTGAAACCTACATATAAATCAATGCCGATTTGTTTAAATATGTGAGAAAGTTTTTGATCTATTTTATTACCTATCAATCGTAACTCCAAATATTACGTAATCATTTTTAAAACTAATTTCTAAAAACAAACGTAAGCGATATAAATTTTTTTTTTATAGTGAAAGTAAAATGAGATTTTATTTCCCCTCCGCCCCCACCCTCCAAAAATGCAAAAATGAAAGTAATTTCTGTCCTAATACAATAATATTTTGCCCTTCAATGTGTTATACAATTTAATGATTGTTTTGTACTTTTCGAAGGCTTTTATTAAAGTAGCCGCTACTGGTTTTTAACATAAATAGATTAGATTGGAAAAAGTGTCGGTAAAAGCCTTATTTCAGCGCAACCTACCAGAAGGAGGGGTATTGTGGATCCTCTATTGTTAAGAGTACGCCCTCCAGCTTTGTCCCATTTAAGCATGCCTAGCAGCTGTGAAAGCGGCTCTGTCGTAAAGCTCGTGCCTTCGTGATTGCTTGCTCCCAACTGTGAAAACCTTATCTACAGCGAGGCTGGCATATTCGCAGAGAATGTGTATCATTAGGGATTCTTCCTCAACCTTATAGACTCAGCACACTGGTGTATATGTACCTGTTCATCCTACAATGCTTCGTCAGTGGGACCTACAATTATAACCTGCTGGCTATGGTTCAGTAGGCCCCTAGTTTCGCCTGCCTCAGTCTGATGTTACCTTCCACCATTGCATAAGCTGGTCCTCCATCCAGCCTTTGATGGATGTTTAATTTATGTTATTGACAGGCTTGAACTCTAAAAATGTTCTTCGAGCCCTCCCTTAGATTAAAAACCTTTCAAGGTTGAAGATGTTTATTCCTTAGAGTTTAAGTTCAATTGTAGACTGACTCGTATGGCAGCTTTATTCAATTTCTCTTACCACTAGAGACAGCTTCTAGATTAGAGATTGGCTGTCGTAATTGAAGCTCATACACGCATTGAGTTATAATGTGTCGTTGACATGCGTTTGGAGCGCGGTAGTGGCGCCTTGATGCGGTTGCTAACAGAACTATTGAGTCTAGCTTTTGTCTGTTGCGAATTTGTTGGGCATTGGTTCCATTATAGCGGTGTTGTGCTACAGTCATAAGAAATGATGTAAGTGGCGCCGTTTCTAGAAATTGAATACTTAAAAATGAATGCCTAGTTTTCAATGCTGTTCAGCTATTTTCACGCAGAAGGAAAGAAATTAGTGTCATAGATAGACTTTAGACAATCAGTTTGGGGGGGCGTCATTATTTTGGTTTAAAACTGATTAATAAATCATTAAAATACGATTGCAAAATAATTTACTAATTTTAACTTAAGTTAATTATGTTAAAACAAGTGTTGAATGTTATTGAATTTATTACTGTAATTAATAATTCTTTGAAACAACAATAGTAAAATTATTACGAAACATAAAAATTAATCATTTTTACAACTATCAAAAAGTTGTTTATATTCTCTCGCGAATGGCCGCCGTTACGCATTCGTGCATTAACCATGGATTATCAACTGGAACTAAACATTGTTTAGTTAAATATCTGTATCACTTTTACTTTAACAAAAAATAAATAAAAATAAAATACAATAAAGAAAATAAATAACTAAATAAATAAAAAGAACCAAGACTCTCTTCGACCTTGGCGTGATACGTCAAGGACCCGTTCGGACATTCAAATACATTTCCCGCCATGACTGGACACTCCAGTCTTAGTGTTATTTTAGTTCCCACGTCGCTGCAAGTTTGGTGTGAAAACTTGTGTATTGTGTAATAAGTGAAGGAGATTAAAAAAGAAACAATAGAAAAGTATCCTAACTATTCTTGCACGTTTAATTTCCTCTTCATACGTTCTCCTCCCTCTACCTTATGTCTTTTTTTATCTATTTTATTATTATTCATAATTTAAATAAAAAATTTAATATAATATATAAATGTTTACACAATATTCTATGAAGGATTTTTTTCTTTCTTAAAAACTGTTAATATTTCAGATTGTTTTTTTGCGCCATTGAAAATTATTTACAAATACATAGATCATCTCGTATTCATTTGACACAAATTTATTCTAAACAGAAATTTGAGAACAGTATCGCTTCATTGTGAGTTCCTTGTTCGTTCGACATTTCAGTTAATACTTTGTGAAATAGATTTCTTCAGGTTTGTAGCTAGCTTTAAGTCTTACCCATCTCTGATGAAACTCATTACTTCAAGGTTTATTCCCTAGACCTGAGATTGAATTAAATGGTCAATATGATCTAATATGGAGCGCATCGCAAGAATAGTAGCTGCCTTAAAAAAAATTAAATAAAATACGCACCGAATCCCCTCCCTTACTGTAAATCTCACACTACTGATTGAAAATTTTTTTAAAAGTAATATTTTAGTGAATGATTATTTCCCTTAACACTCAGATGCTCTTACGATCAGAATTGTATTGATTGGCATTATTATAGAGGAAAATTCAATGTGTTATTAGTTCCGTGAGAACCAACCCCCAGAAATTAATTTTCATAATTTAAAATTAAGGAACCCTTTTTAGCAAGTTATAGAAAATAAATCTTTGGAATCTTGCAATGTCTTTGAAGCGCCAATTTTTTTAATAGTATGTATTTAATTTTATGCTAGGTTTAAGTAGAATTAAGTTGTGCAAGTTTCAAGTAGTTATCACTATCATTACCCAACGTTGATACAACCCAATTGCACGATTCTTCTTACGCAACCATAGTCAAGGGTGAGCTCCTGGCCGAGTATTTGCATTTTTCGCTTTTTAATACCTTCTGTGCACTACAATCACGGTTCCCCAAAAAACTGTTATAAGAAATCCATTGTTTGCTTTCACCAAATTTTACCAACCTAAGGGAACCTTTTAAACATGATTTTGCTCAACAATGACTTACTTCTTAATAAATGCCTAAAATAAAATAGGTACTGGAGGGACCGAGGTTGACGTTGTGAATTGTGTCAATGGTGGAGCAGTTGACATGCTTAGATGGTTCAAAGATAAATGCATTAAAATGATTGATTCCAAGACGGTTGCTCTGTGTTTCTCAGTTACTCCAGATGGAAAGGAGTACTCTTCTTTAGTCAAGACTGAATCTGGCAGCATAATCTTCCACCTTCGACAAAATTTCTTTGACTCTACATTTCTGTAGATCTGCGTTGGAAGGAGCACACAGGTTTATTGGCTTCTAAACTTACGAGCATAGTACTGCTTCTAAAAAAAATTAACTCTAATCCTTAATCTCGAGCCGTTGAAAGTTGTATATTTTGGAAAATTCCAATCAACGGCTGCCTTGGCAAAATGTTCTGGTGAAGTATTTTCTGTATCCAAAAAAGAGCTATTCATGCTATGTTAAAGCAAGACCCTACGAAAGTTGCAGGATGCATTTCAATAATAATAAAATCTTCACGATTCCAGTTCTTTATTTATTTTCTTTCATCTGTTCATGGTTCTATAAAATTAGAAATAATTATAGCACCTTCAACCATAAATATAATACTCAGAACTGTGACCATTTTTTCTTTTCCTCAAGCAAACCATTCGTTTTTCACATCCTCTTATTTATTTATGGGAAGGAAAATATTTAATGTATTTCCAAAGGAAATTTCATCTTCACCATCAATGAAAGTGTTTAAATCTAAGCTAGAAACTATGCTCTTGGGTAGGGTAATATATGATTTGGATGATTTTCTTACATAAAATTGCTTTGTAAAAAAAATTGTTATTAGTTTATTTAATGTATTGACATGTCTTGTTATACAAGTGTATGTAGAAACGGAGATTAATGAAGATTATTATTAAGAGTGCGATGGGTACGAATTTAGTACAGAGATCAATGCCGGTCCACTGCGATCTAGAACGGTGAGAATGGGATCCCAGCTATGTGTGGAATGGGAAGAAGATTATTGAGTTAATGTTCGTGTAAGAATGTTACGTTTTAAACATTTCGTGTACGGTAATATTGGATTATGTAAGATTTTAAACGGATTAAAAGATTCGCATTCCTTAATTCCTGTATATTTTTTACAATACCAAGAATTCCTAGGTTCATAAAGAACAGATTTGCGTATCAATTCTAGATTTTTGTATTCAATCTTGTGCTCATCAGGTCTAAAAACTTACATAAGCCAATACCGGAAAGAAAAGGCTTATGTAAACTCATTTAGACCTAAGAGGTATTTTCTTTCAGGCAGAAGTCGTGAAGTTACAACTCTGCGCTAAGGAGATTATAAGGCAAGGCTTAGAGAGTGACCATATACTCTGATAGTCAGGCAGCCCTAAAGGCACTTTCTTCGTACCAAATAGTTTCAAGACTAGTGTGCGACAGCCTACTGTCCTCGAGGTGGATGCTCGGAACAAGTTGAGACTCGCTTGGGTGCCGGGACATGCGGAGTTTCTGGGCAATGAGAGTGTGGATGCCTTAGCGAGGGAGGGTTCAAAGGACACTTTTATGCGGATTCCAGAACCCTAATTCAAACTTCTATCAAAGATAGGATAGAACAGTGTCTGCATTGGTGGGAGAGAACACCAAGACAGAGGCAGGCAAAACTCTTCATTAAGAGACATTTGCCTAAATTTACCAGGGACCTATTGGAGCCATAGCCGAAAGGATATAAGGCTAATAGTGGGTCTACTAACAGGGTATTGTAGGCTGAATAGGCACATGCACCAATTATTACTTGCAGATAACGCAGTATACCGATTCTGCAGAGCTGAGAAGGAAATTCCTGTACATACCCTTTGTGAGTGTGCCGGCTTGGCGAGGACAAGGTTTCTACAACTGGGGCCAAGCAATCCCGAATCCATGAGCTTCATGACGGAGTCACTCTCAGTTTTGCTAGGCGTGATTAAGAGGGCGAAGCTGAGGGAGGTGCTATAATTTTAAGGGATCACAATAGACCTCTTATTGTAGGTCGCAGTGGAATGAGACCCGCCCTCCCCGTTACTAATCTAATCTAAGAGGTGTTTATTTTTTAATACCCCTGAAGCTCTGTTGCTCGAATTAAAATCTTTTGACAAGAACCTTTTTGTTTCCATTTACATTGTAATGCATTTAGTTTTGAAAATATTAATAGTAAATCCTCCATCAGACGATGCTCTTATATCGTGTCCACTCAGAGAGAAATAAGGCAATAACCGTTGAAAGTTTTATAGGGTTTTAATGCTTTATTGAGTGTTTGCCACATTTCTCGCAAAGTAGAACTTCAGCGAGTTTCTTTTATTGTAGAAATGTTACCTAAGGAAAAAAAGCAATTTCCTCTAACTTGTACTTCTGTAATCAGATTGAAATCAAATCACTCTTCTTGTTTGCGGCCTTTCTTTATGGTAAATTCTACGCCGTAAATTTAGCTTAGATCTAAATTTTATATGTACCAGAAATGTTTACTATGGGCAGCCGAGTTATTTTTGGAAAAAATTTCTCATTCTTAATCTTTATTACACAAAAATGCCACTAGAAAATATTGTATTGCAACTCCATTGGTTTATATTTTGTATGATCTAGTTTTGTTACTGACATTTTACTAAAAATATGCCAAGTAATCTCGACCTACCTCTGATATAATTCCTAACAAAGATGTTTTATACTTTTATGGCCTGTCCCCAAAATCAAACCGGTTTTTTTGTTGTTGTTAATTTTCCTTTTATTGTGGTTTTCAATACGTGTAACTTCATCAATGCTATATTTGGGAATTTCTTATGTTCATTTGGTAGGCTTATTGTGCCCAAACCTTGGAAATTTACATTCTGTTTTACCATTATTTATTTTGACAAACTTTTTTTTTTTAAAGTTTTAATAAATAAAATTTATGTTAAAACTCGTCTGGCGCCTACACTTTGTATGTAGCAATCAAATTTGCTATGGACTTATGGTCGAAATTTGTTCCAAATTTAATTTATTTTTTTTTAAATTAAGGCGCGTCAACATCTATGGTCTTTGGCGCCCCGAGCCTTCTCAGTGCACTGCCGGCCTCCGGACAGTGTTCTCTCGTTACAGACAACACTGTCCATCACCGAACAGTGACCTGTAGAGGCTCCCAGGAAGAAAAAATCTAAGGGTAGCACAGCTGGACTCGAACCCGGGAAACCACTTAGTTATTCCCTTCCCGTTTCAAATTTAGTTACAAATATTGTGTTAAGAAATAGCTAAATTATAATTTATTTTATTTTCTTCTATACCAGAGCTTTATTTTTTTCATAAAATTTGATATAATTTTGAATTATAATGATCACTTTACTAAAGTATGACATTTTCAATTTTTTTCAATTTTTTTTTCATAGCTCTCTTATAAAAAAAAGAAAAATTCTCTTATACACCTCCAATATTTTCCAACATATTCTCACTATCTCAACGAATGGCTAATGATGATGCTGGAGCAAATCTACTATTCAAAATTTGGCCTTAAGAAATTGCTAGCTGTTTTCACCACTCACCGTTACATGGCGAGGATCACATAGAATGAACACAGGAATTCGAAAAGAAAGAATGTAAATAAATGATAATGTTCAACACTCACAAACCATGGACAAAGATCAAAAGATAATGTTTCACAGAGAAGGATGCGTAGATGAATTTGTAGGATGGATTCTAAAAGTTGGTAAAAGTTTGAGATGTCCAAACATATGAATATCTTTTCCCCTTCAGTTTAAACTAATTAGGTCAAGGCATTAACAAAAAGCCATTCAGAAGGGCAGCCGCCGAGCGTTGTCCATCCCGATTCTACTTCCGTATGAATGACAACAATAGAATCCAGGGTTCTTCCGTTTTTAGTGCCGATATTAGTCTCACACTAGACAGACAAAGTGGAAGAATTGAATACTGGCAGTCATCGTTTTCTATAAATGTTTTTCTTCTAAAAATGCTCCAGAAATATTGTAGATATATATCAGAGAGCTGTGGGTTCATTGTGTGATTGAGGAAGGAGTTTTTTCCAAGTACAACCCGACTTCCAACGTTACTGAAATGTATTTGGGGTGATGTGCATTTGTGGTGGTAGCTTGTGGAGTGAGCGGATTCGTAAAGGGCTTGTGTGTATGTGTAACATAGAGATAGAAGTATTAGAAATAATTAAGAGATCACACTGTTTTTAAAATAGATATATTCTCTAAGTAAATATAAGTACTTTACAATATCACAATTATTATGCTTATTAATATATTGAAACTAGTTAGAATAAACTCTTATGTTTTAACTTATAACTGACACTGATGCTAAGATAACGATTTCCTGACTCAAGTGTTCCAGTTGATTGTCTAATACATGCTGTCTTGAAAAAATGCCTTCTCTTCATAGTTGAAATCCTCCCATGTGAGAAGGGGTAGACAATGCTAACCAAGTTCATGAACTCTCGGTACATTCAGTCTTCTCACCTGTGTGTACCCTTTTTGTATACATTGCCAGCGAATGTTAGAATTTCTTCATAATTTTTATATATTTGAAATAAAATATATTTCTATATTTGTGGCAATCATCACATTACCTTAAGCTATGACGTTAGGTATTATATCTTTTGCTACTGTAATCAGAAAAGAAGAGGAAGTTTTAAGGCGAAACGAAGATAAATATTTGGGAGAAAGGTTGAGACAAGATGAGAACAGTATCCTATTAGACCTGCCTCGGATCCGCAGGAATAGCCTGCGTCAGGCTTCTCTTAGGACGTGATTATCTGCATCAGCATCTTTTCCGCATTCCATAAACTTCTCTCTGTGCCAAGTCTTCGGGTTCAAATTTTTCTTTATGTTAGTGTTGACAAAGAGAGAATTCGGCTGGTTAACTATCTTTTTAAAAAACGCTTTGGCGTGATATTAAATTACCTGTGAACAGAAAAACAGATACATAAACAACAAAACGTATCAACATTTATAAAACTCTTTAAAAATGAGTAAAAAGCAATGAAAAAATTACAGAAAGATCAAAAACTAGTTTTATTTTTATGATTCCAAATGCTATAAAACGGAAAAAAAAAGGTTATTGAAAGAGTTGAAAATTAAAGAATTACAAGCTTTCCCAACAGTTGGCCTGCAATATACAACAAAATAGATTTAATCGTTTACAAAACTGTTTTTAATCGCTTAATATAGCCCCCATTATTTTGGTCGAGGTCCAATGGTTGTTTAAAAGATTGAGAAAGTATATTATTGTACAAAATTGATTATTTAAGATCGTTTAACCGTTTATTATATATATTTAAGAAATCTTTAATTTTTTTTTTTTAGGAGTTTTCCCAATTTGAGGTTTTCCTCACTAAACAAATTATTTTTCCATTTAATCTTTCCATAATTCTCTATCCATAGCGTCCTGTTTCCCGAGTCCGCATCTCGCCATGTCCTCATCCACCGCTCTTTTCCAGGAAAGTCTGGGTCGGCCTCGTCTTCGACTTCTTTCCGATTGCCTCTTGAATATCTTTTTTTGGTAATCGGTCTGCGCACATTCTAAACAGGTGGTGGCTAGCCTCCCATTTTAATCGTTCCATTGCGATATATTCCAAAACAGTATCCTTCGCATCCATTATTTCCCTGATTACTTCCTTTTTCACTTTATCCCTCTTCGTCTTCTTTGCCGATCGGCGCCAAAATTCCATTTCCGTGGCTAGGAGTACTCCTTTTTCACGGGAGCTAAGCCTCCACGTTTCGCACATATATATAACAATATATTCTTCACAATGGCTTCGTAAATTAATCTGTTTGTTGTTTTGAGTATGTAATTGTTCCATAAGACGCCATTTAGCGCCCACAGCCTGCCTATAGCTTTTCGAGCTTATGTCATTCTCCTAGTAATTATCTTTTTTTCAGGAGCCCTTACGCTCCAAAACAGACCCTAAGTATTTAAAGTGGTCTACCGTTTTAATTTCTTTACCATCAAGTATTAGGGGGAGGGGACCAGAAAGATTTAACTGAAATCTTTATTAGTTAAAAAAAAAATTAATTTTCAAACTTGGACAGCGATGTTAATAAATTTTACCAACCTAATTGTAGATCATGAATAAAAACTTTTGAAAAAATTTTTGTTCACATGGGGCAATATTTCTGCTTGAATAGAAAATGAATATCCTGAATATTTAGGTTTTATGTGTGGTGTGGTGGGGGGGGCTATGTTATATCAGCACTAAACATTGAATTGCTAATGTATTTGTAGAATGCATGTAAGTAAAGTCCAGTCGAACACATTTAACTTTGACTCTTCACATGTTATACACGCCGCTTAAAGTTAATCCACCAATATTTTTATATATATATTATATATAGCTTATTTAGCTAAAAATTCGACAAATGATTTACTATATGTGATAGTAGTTTTTTTTTTTTTTTTTTGTTTATAAATTAATTCCTCTCTTCAAATTATTAACCTGGACTACTGGTTCTTTTCTTAAGCATTTATTTTTAAAGTCTCGGAAGTTTAAAGATTTGCAACTTTAAGTATAATTATTTTACTTAATTATTACTATTCAGATTGTAATCTGGTGTGATATATATTCACACGACTTTCTCTTACT
This sequence comes from Triatoma infestans, assembly GCA_011037195.1. Lineage (NCBI taxonomy): Eukaryota > Metazoa > Arthropoda > Insecta > Hemiptera > Reduviidae > Triatoma > Triatoma infestans. The sequence continues at coordinate 95,871 of JAAEAF010014526.1, forward strand.
TGCAATAAGTATAATTTCTAATTGATAAAGGTGGTGGGAACTGCACTTGTTTTTACCTCAACTGACAGACAGCCAGGGCTGCTTTGTCCTTAATACCATGAAAAGCTTGTATAACAGCACTTTAAATAATTTAAACCTACATCGGTCCCCCTAAAAGACATGTAAAATTAATTTTTCCCCCCCAAAAAAATATTTTAAATAAATCTAATAGATTATTATTAGTACTGTAATCATTCCAAGATTAAAAAAAAAAACAACAAAAAATTGAAGGTAACTTTTTCGCGATAATTTCAACAAACTCAGTGACCTATTTTATAAAATTGCCACTTCAAGTTTACCGATTTTCTTCACAGTTAGAATACTATTAATGCTTTTTAATATATCTTAATATTATTTTAACCGTACATTGTACTGACGTTTGTAATTTAATGGAAAGCTTACTTAGAACCTTAAAAAATAAAATGCCATGTTTTCCTGGACGAATATTTCAAATACAAGTAATTGGTTTTTATGAAAGAAAATCGTAGAAGTTATTTTTGAGAAAAACTAAAAAAAAAAAATTCAGTAACGATACACTTCTGGTTGATCGATTTTTTGGCCGAAACTTTGTTGTCACATACGATGGTGGTATGTAAATATTGAGTTATGGTTTTCTAAGATACGAGATATCGTATTTTATTCACACACACAGATCATTCGCTGAAAACAAACCCTCAAAACATGTATGTATTTCCGGTAAAATTTAGTTTCGCAATACTTCCACCACTGAAAGTGAAAAAAAAAAAAAAAAAATCTGGTGTGAAACAGTCACACAACTTTTTCTCATTGCAATTTACATAGATATCTTCAGACCCTACAATGTTTACTAAATGTTTTTGTTTATCTTCAATAAACGACTTTTTTTGGAAGGAATGACCTTCTATCTCTCCCTCGTAGTCCAGGTTGGCCACTATGACATCGATTTTTTTTCGGCCGCTGGAAATGCAAACCGAAGAGAAGAGGGCCAGGTAGGTGGTGAATGAACCACAGTTCCGGATCGTTTTTCCAAAAGCGAGCGATCCTGGTACTTGCTGCCAAACTTGCAAGGTCCTCTATTTGGCTGGCTGGCCGTTGGTTGTGATTCAGGTTGCTGCTGGACCCCTTCCTTGATATTATTCACTTGAAATGGATTTGGTGTGCTGTGTTGTAGTAGCTTGTGTAGCACGAGCGGTTTAGTAAAAGAGCTTGTGTTTGTAAGTTTTAAGAGAGTGAACTAATAAGAATAATTAAGAAAACACTGATAGATTAAATTATGTATATTATCTTTAAAGATATTTAAATATTTTACAATATCACAACTATTATGTTTATGAAATTAAGTATTTATCTAGATTAAATGCAAAGGCTCTTATGTTTTAATTTAAAGTGACACTGATTTTTAGAGAACGATTCCTGAAGCAAGTGTTCTGGCTTTTGAAACCAGAATGCAGACTATCCTGAAGGAATGCCCTCTCTATCGGGGGATTTTCTCTTACAAATCAGTTGGCTAAATGGCATTGTTAATTTCCTAACGGATTCCTGTGCCTATGTTTCCCTAATAGCAATGACCCCAAATTACAGTACCTGACTCTTTTCACTGCACTAAGATACATTTAAAATATTAACAAAATTCTATTTTTCAAACTATAAAATATTTTTCAAAACCATTTATTTTTGCATTTCTTATTCTACTACACACTGCTTTTTCACAACGCGTTCTACTGTACGGGGTCACCCACTGTGGAAACAGTCGGGTTAACTGCATTACAAATACAAACACTAACCGTGTAGAAAACACTTTTATTACTACTAGCGAATACACATAATATTCTTGACTAGATAGATACTGATGGAACTGTGTCTGTGGCCCAATGTCTCTTTATTCTTCCCCCATCGCCACCATCGGGAAGGAGCCTGTTTCGATTTGTGTTATTTTCCTTGACTGAACCTTCCGTGCGGGTTCAGCTGGTACCGTCGCTCGGGCATCTTGAGTATTATACCACTCGCACAGAAGCGGTGACTCGCTGAGAGGTGTTTTCTGGCCTATATCCCGAAGGCGCCTAGTAGTTGAGGTAGTAGTACCTTTTGACCATTAACAAATGGCGCCACATCTTCTAAAATCCATTTTCTTGGGAAAAAAGTTACAAACAAAAGTGATGTTTCACTATGTGTGGATTATATAGCAAGTTTATAACAGGAATAATCCGTAAAGTGGTACTTCCGGTTGACCGATTTTAATCAAAACATTAATGTCCCAGGTCCCCTGATAGCAATTAAACTAAATATGAAGCTTGAACTTTTTGTAAATTTCCGTTTTTTAGAAATATACTGACCAAAATATATAAAAGATACGCAGACTAAATTTCTAAGAACCCTGTTTTCCAGACTCAAGGGAGCTCCAAAACGCATGGTTTCCTGAGAGAAAACACGTTATTGAAAATTTGTTACGTAATATTTCCTGTTACCAGCAATGAGGGAAACTAAATATATATATATATATTCAGTTGAGTGAGTGTGTGTGTCTGTGGCGTGAGAGAGAGTGAGAGAAAGAGTGTAATGTTGAAAACGGATGTTATAATCGTGAGCGACATTCATAAATATGTTGAAATAATCAACTGTAATGACAACTGAATGTAAGTTTTCTTCCTTTAAATCAAGTTCTGTTTTTATTGTAAGGGGGGAGGGGAGGTAAACGAGTCTTTAGTCTAAATTCTAGTTTTAACGATTGATTGCAATATTTATCTACATCTGACCTGATTCTGGAGAGAGGTAAAACATAAATCTTTTAAATAAAAAAAAATAAATAAATAAATAGATAAATAAACTTTTAAAGATTAGTTTTTGTGTAACTACAACTAAACTACATTGGATTTGTAATGAAATTCATTGACCAATAAAAAAAGATAACTTTTTTCCTTATTTCTAACTGGTTGTTTTTTCGAAATTGAGTTTTAATCAAAATTTTACATATTTCTGGATTCCTGAATACGAAGTTTTTTTTTAGAAAATTGTTCTGTGTGGACTGTTTGTGTGTGAGTGAGTATATTTCAGAAACGGAAATTCACAACATCGCTCAAAGTTCAAATTTTGAAAGATTATTTTGAGGTGTTACCAGGAGTGGCCCGACGATAAGGTTTTGAATCAGAATCTATCAACGGAAATATCCACCTTATTGAATTAGTTGTCCTTTGGGGGGGGGGGGTTCTTCAAATGACTCCATGATTTATTTTAATTTATAACATATACACACATATATCTATCACTTTTTTTTGAAAATGTTTTTCTGAGAAAATTCATTTTTGGGGTTTTCTTGTGAGGGGGGAGATGTTAGACTTTCTTCTAACAGTGGTTTTTCAGTATTTTATTCGAATTTTTTGAGTTTTCTACGATTTTCTAGATAAAGACTGGAGATTAATTTAACAGAGATTTCTTTAAACATAGTACACTAACCACACTAGAATAGATACCATTTTTTTTTTTTAACCTTTTTTCCGAATACGTTGCGTTTAGAGGAGGATTCTTCTCCTCAGAGGTGGACGTCATATTGTAAATATAGATCTCCCAACTATTAATACTGAAGTCAAGTGAACTTTAGTAAAAAATAAAATCCAAGTTTGAATTTGTCAGCCGAAAACACTCAATAAAGACTTCTTTTTAGACTACTAGAAAAACACTCCAAACTATCATTAGACTACAAAGTATTGAAATACAACACAGTCTGTTTTTTTTGGGGGGGGGGGGTATTTTTTCGCTACAACCCTGAGCCAGCATAAAGAAAATTCAAGTGCACTGAATGGAATTCAAATTTTTAAAGAAATTTTGACAATACCAAGTTGGTTCAAAGATAAAAAAAATGCATTAAAATGATTGATTCCAAGACGGTTGGTCCTGGTTGCTCCAGGTGGAAAAGTGCACTCTCCTAGTCCAGATTGTACCTGCCAACATATTATTCCCACCAGAGACATTTTCCGTGATAGCCTACTTCATTTTGTGGTCATCGACCGGTTTCGGGTGTTTGCCCATCTTCAGGATGCGTTTGTTGAGATAACACAGACTTGCACAGAGCGAATTCAGTTTACACACTCAGAATTTGCTCTGTGCATGTCTGTGTTATCACACTGTCTGACAAACGCATCCTGAAGATGGGCGAACACTTGAAACCGGTCGATGACCACAAAATGAAGCAGGCCATCGCGGAAAATGTCTCTGATGCTTTCCAGCTCTGCGGAACCCTCACAACAAATAATCTTCCCACCTTTGACAAAATTTCTTGGTCTCCACATTTCTGTAGATCTACGCATGGAAAGAGCATATAGGTTCATTGGCTTCTAAACTTTCAAGCATAGTATTTCTTTAAAAAAAAAAAAGTTAACTCTAATCCTCAATCTCTAGCTTTAAAAGTTGTATATTTTGGAACAAATTCCAAACAACGGCTGCCTATGGTAAATAATGTTTTTTAAGAAACAGCCCATATGCATCATGAATTTTCCGCATCCAAAAAAAAATAGCATTCGTGCTATGGTTAATGCAAAGCCCTACGAAAGCTGCAGGATGCATTTTAAAAATAATAAAATCCTCACGATTCCAGGCTCTTTATATCTTTTCTTCCATCTATTCATGGTTCGACAAAATTAGAAATAATTGTAACACCTTCAACCATAAATATAATACTTAGAACTGTGACCATTTTTTCCTTTTTCCCCAAGCAAACCATTCATTTTTCACATCCTCTTACTATGCTCTTGGATAGGGTAATATGTGATTTGGATGATTTTTTTATGTAAATTGCTTTGTAAAAAAGTTGTTATTAGTGTGTTTAAGTATTGACATGTCTTGTTCATGCAAACAAAAGTAATAGCAAGCAGAGAGAAGACAGGCCCTCTCTGGTACTCTCTGACTTAAGCAGGCTAGGGTGGGATATAAGCCCTGTGTATATAAGCCAGTGGGAATCTATCTAGATCTATCAGATTCAACCATACATCGCATCGTGTCATATCTCTACTCCCACCTTATATTCTATCAAAATCATTATAAAGTCCAGTGCAGTTAGTGTAAACTTATAGCTACATTATAACATTGTCTTTATATCTCGTTCATTCAATCAAACCTAATTTCTCTCCTCAACAACTCCATTATACAAATTATGGAAGTAGAAAGTAAACGAAATAAATTTTTATATTTTTAACAAAAAATATACCAACCATGTTTAATATTTATTGTAAGGTATATACTAGTAATAGTTATATATTTTTTTCTTGTTACAGGTGAGTAATTTTGGATTTACCAAGTATTTGATTCATTTGCCTGTCTGTTCGATGAATGAAGAGCATAAAGGAAGTAAATATGGGTATGTAACCCATCATTTTCAACATGTATTTTTTTTTTCTTAATTATATATCAAATATAATTTTTTTTACTTTTTTACTTTCTCTTACAGTTGCGATCATCTCAAGTTTTTCACCGGAAATATTACGTTTTGACAGGTCCTTTGAGTCTGAAAAAGTGTATTTTTAGAAATTGGTCCATGTGTCTGTCGGTCTGTCTGTGTGATCAGCATAACTCAAAATTTGGGGAAAATCGCTGGAAATTCATATTTAATATGTCTTAAGTTATACCCAGGGTACCCGACAATAATGGTTTGGTCAAAATCGCTACCACTTTACTGAAGGATTGATTATATAGTTTTTTTGTGTGATTTTCTCCAAAATGCCCCCAAACTATTTTCTTATATTTGATATATAACACTCAAAAATCTGTTCTGTAAAGTCTCACTTCCGGTTAACCGATTTTCGTCAAATTTGGAATTCTAGCAATAATCCTAATGTATATTATTAATCTTGTAGAGATGCAGAATTATACATTATAATGAGGTGGTACTTTATAGGGAAGCTTAACGTTACTGCCCTCCCCCCAGAGCCCCCAAAAAATCAATTTTCCCAAGAAAATGTTGCAAATAAAAATGATAGGTATTTACATATGTTGATAGTATACGAAGTTTAAAGAAAATCGTTGGAAATATTTACAAGAAAATTAATAAATTATTCAATAACGTTGCATTTCCGGTTGATGGATTCTGCTCGAAATCTTCGTGTCTGATGCGGTGAAAGTATCTAAACGGAACATTACGTTTGAGCTCCTGGTGTTTTTACTTTCTCTTACTCCTAGTAAGAGGAGTTTGTAATCGTGTCAAATTGTCGATACTCCGAGTTTTTCAACCGTAATATCCTTTTTTGAATCCCCTGAGTCCAAAAAAGGGTTTTTAGCAAATGGTCTATGATATATATATATATTATATTATATAATATGATATATATATATGTGTGTGTGTGTGTGGTGTGTGTGTGGTGTGTGTGTGTGTGTGTGTGTGTGAACAGCCTAGTTCAAAAACAAAATCCGCAGAAAGTTTGCCACAAACTTGATCTTCCTTTAGGTATCACCATGGGATCTGACAATACGTTATCTGTCAAAATTCCTCGACCGGAAGTAGTACTTTACTAGTTAAACCGGAATTAGCTACAACGAGCTATACAACATTTAGGTATTTGAAACATTTCTCAGGGAAAATTCATTTAAGGGCCGTTTATGGGGGGAGGGGTGGGGTTAGTTATCATCTAAAGTGCTATTTCAGTTTATTAAACAATTCTATCATCTAAATAATGTTAATTAGAATTGAATATGTTGTTGAAATTTCGAGTTTGAAAATAATCCGATAACCGGAAGTGCGTTTACTTTACCACTTTTGATTTTTTCACTTTTCTCGATTTTCTCAAAAATAGCCCCGATGATTTTCTTGTCACTTCGTATATTAACTAAACTTACAAAGATCTACAACTTTTATTTTAATCATTTCTCTGGGAAAATTCATTTAAGAGCACTTTTAGGGGAGTGGTGGGGTTATGTTTTTCTCTAACGTGCTATCATAGTTGATAATACAATTCTACCATCCAAACAGAATTAATTAGAAATAAATAGATGGCCAAAATTCCGATTTTCAAGGAAATTAGTAAACCGGATATGCACTTTTACTGAACAGTTTTTTCAGTTTTCAACGAATTTCATTAAATTTGGTACACAAACTATAAAATTTGTCAATTATAATTTTGAAAACTGGATTAAGAGAAAGTTGTGTGAGTGTTTCACACCAGATTTTTTTTTTGTTTTTGAGTTATGTTTATGTTAAAACACATACACACACACACACACACACAGACCATTCGCTATAGACATTTTTTCCATACTCAACAGACCTCAAGGCACCTGCATTTCCGGTGAAAAACCAATTTCGAAAATTTGATATGATTTCAATACATTCCCTTATAGCAATAAAATAGAGTATAACAAAAAAAAATTGATATCAGGATTAATTGATTAATTTCTAATGTCCAAAGAGGTCATACAATAAGCCTGTTTAGCTGGAATCCTTTAAGTTAAAAACCAATCATATGCCTCCACTAATAAATAGTCTGTGAGAAACTAGACACTTCATATATATCGCTATAATTGAAAATTTATTATCAATATCCAATAATTATCTTAATTTTCTTTCAATTAAACAAGAAATAGAAACAATTTCTATATTAAGATCCTTATCTCTGAACCTGTTCATAATACGTTAATGTTCTGGTATTATTATTTTCCTGATTAAATAATAATGCTTTATTACCCCTTTACTCCATATAATTGTTTATTTAAACTTAAGATAAAGAAACTGCAGATAATTAAAGTATAAAATTGTTTTCCTCTTTCTTTATATTTAACTCCATTTATTTAATATTATACTTTCAGTAAATATTACAATAAATCAGAATTATATAAGTTAATGTATTCTATTTATGATGATTATTATTATTATTATTATAACATTTATGCAAGAAATTATCCATAATGTTTATTATGGTGGAATTATCTTAAATTGCATATTAAGATCTACTTTTAATGTCTCCAATGGTAATTAGAAGCTTGAAGCTGCAGAGAATGTCATTAAAAGATAACTGCATTTCTCTTGAATAGTACGAGACAAATTTTTTGAAGAAGCAAACCTCACAGTTTCAAGAAACAACTTTTAAAAACTACCCTTAATTAACGTAACCAAGTTATCAAAGTTGCTAGACCTTTTAACTTACTTCATACGGCTGTAAGAGGAAGTATATTGTATTCGAGTTATATTTTCGAAATTGACCGGAAATACATGATATAATGGAGTTGATGAGGAGAAAAATTAGGTTAGATTAATGACGAGATATGGAGAGACACTGTTATAATATAGCTAGAAGTTTACACAAACTGCACTGGACTTATAATGATTTTATAGAATAAAAGGTGGGAGTAGAGATATGAATCTGATAGATAGATAGATAGATGTCTAGATCTCTCACTGGCTTATATACAGGTTCCCTCCCCACACTAGCCTGCTTTAGTGAGAGAGTACCAGAGAGAGCCTTTTTTCTCTCGGTCAGGCCTGTGTTCTCTCTCTTGACGTTACACATGATTTCACATTCCCACAGCATGAAAAAATGTTATTTTTAGGAAAAGGATCTTTGTAGTGTATTAATAAATGGATAAGGATAGTTAAGATTCGGTCTTTTTTAAACTTAAATTTTTGCCAACGTTTCGACAAATATATTGTCTTTATGAAAGGCATAAAAATGTTTAAAAAAATCTTCAAAACTTGACAACTTAAACTTAGGTATATTTGAGGAAAAATAAAAAGTTGAGGACACCTCAAACACCACAGAGAATAGAAACGTTGGCAAAAATTTAAGTTTTTTTTACTTTTAAAAAAGACCGAATCTCAACAATTCTTATCCATCATTTAAGATCAGTCGAGTAGAATCCTGTCTTCCATAATCTATATCTTCCATAGTTTATTATAAATAAATACATATCCTTGCAACTCAAAAATGAAAAACTGTGAGAAGCTCAGTACTAACTTAACCGACATCTCCGTTCATTTGGGTTGCCGTCTCGTCACTTCCTCCCTCCATCTCTTCCTGTATCTCCAGTCTCTATCCCCCTTCTTCTGCTTCTCAGGGGGGGGATCCATCCTCTGATCTTCTCTGGCCCTCTTTCCGAAGGCATTCTTCTGCGATGTTCATACCACATTAGTTTCTTTTTATTTTTTTCTTTCTTCAATTGTTACCTCCTGTATTTCCATGTTCTTAGTTATATTTATATTCTATATTTTAGTAGCTCAATACTTGATATTCATTTTTTTGTGCATTATCAGAACATATTAAATAGGATTAATTTCGATAAAATCTCGCTACTAGGAATATATTTTTTGCAAATTTTTTCCAATCTTTTCAATGGCTCCTACCGATTTTCATTAAGTATTATTGTGTGTTATATAGGCCTAGCACTTTTACTGGAAATATTTTTCAACAAAAAAGCAGAGTTTAGAGGATTTCTGGCCAAGATAGGAAGGGCTTAGGTTTTTCTCTAAGTTGCTATTTCAGTATAATACACGGTTCTACTAACCTTTTAAGGAGAATTAAATGTACTGTCCAGAACTGCAACTTTACTGAATTTATTCTTTCTTAGTTTTTTTCTCCAAACTGCCAATGGTTCTTTAAACAAGATGAACAAAATTTATTTTAAAGAAATTCTGAAACAATTTGAGACGTCACTCTTTCTTAGTACAGGTTTAATCCGGCTTTATAATAATAATACTAAAATCAACTATGTGTACTTAGGACGATCAGAATTTGTTAAACCTCGGCAATAGAAGAAACATAGCAACTTTGTTGGTCGAAAGATGACAAAATTTGGCGATATAGTGTGAAATAGAAACCACTCGCCAAAATAATAAGTAACAAAAAAACCACTCATAATAATGTCCTTTGCATTGAATTGGACAACGCTTTCTAGCTAGCACCCTCCTCATTTCGATGGTCAGGATATTTTTTTGGTCAACCTATAAAGATTTCGTGAAAATTTCAACTTTGTAAAAAATGTATGCCAAATTAGAGCTAAGAGAATTATCTTTAAGATAAACAGCGATAACAAGCCTATGGTCACGTGTAACCAAGAAATGGCATGTACGAAAATTTTATTGGCACGTGAACGATTGAAAATTAGCTTCACTAACAACAAAAAACACACACACACACACACACATACAAACGTACAAACTATATTCTGTTAGTTTTATCGTCTTGAGTTTATTCATACAATATGTTTCAAAGCGGATTTTGAAGAATGAGTCTGGTTTTGAATTTACTATTTCTTGGTCAGCCATGTTGCTTTGAAATATTTATACTTTAAACTTTTTTTTTTTTTTTACATTGTGTAAAAGGAAAATTCCTCCTTTTATCTGAAAATTTCCCTGCTTTTCATGATATACATTTCAATTCGTCTGAAAAAGTCATAGCGACCTTCTTTAAAAGCCTATTTCATCTGCCCAAATGCACTCCGAATCATTTCGTCAGGATGGAAATTTGTTGCTATTTTCTTAGCTTATTAATTCTTAGGAGGATATTAAAAACTGGTGAACTCAATTACTAAGTAATCGTCGGGCTTCTTGTTTTGATTTGGGTACCACTTGAATAGCATCGTTGTTTCACTGGGCTATGAAGATATATCCTATTTCTCCGACTTAAGTACAATAAGGAGAGAGTATAACGTTATACTGGACAGATGGGCTAATCGTGATCTCGGCGAAGAGGTAAACGGAATTATGAACAGCAATTATAGCGAGATATATAGGTTTCTGTCCCCATTTGGTCATGGCCTCGAATATGCCCATCAAAAAGCAAAAGGTTATTATACAACTGAGATTATGTAATTGAACCCATAATAAATTGTTTATTAATGGCACATCGTACTCAATAAATGTAGAGGAATTGTGCACCGTTTGTAACGTGTACAAATTGGAAACCCTTGATCATATTTTTTTTTTTTTTTTTGGAATGCCCAATATACAACCATATAGAGAAAAAGATTTCTACAAATTACATTTTGCCACAATCCTCCTTAAGTGATAATTTATTAAATATCTTAGACATTAATAGTCAACAAGGTAGAAAAATGCAACCTTGTTTACTATTTCATTAGTGGGATTATGAAATTAAGTTCTTTTATTTTTAATGAGTAGATTTGTATGTATTTATTTATTTGTTTATCTTATTATCAGGTATTTATTTATTTTTTTCTTTAATCCAAGAATGTTTAATTTTCTTTTAGTTTTATTTTATTTGATTAATTTACTTATTTTTCTTTTAATTATACTAAAACAAACCGGATTTCCTGTAATATGTATAATTCATAAATACAGAAATTTATTATTATTAAACAATTTTGTTTTCATTTATTTGCGGGTAATTATTTTCCGAAATGAATTTTTATTAAAAAAAAAGTAGTTCACGAAATAAAATGACTAATGAATCTATCTCGGCGTTTGTACGTATTATTAAAAAGTGACAAAAAGAGAATCAAGTGTAAAAAGCATTTATAATTGAAGCAGCATAAATCAATAAATGGACAATTTTGTACGAATATATGATAAATTAGGAGGTGAATTTTCAATTTTATTTGTTATTACTTCATATATATGGAATTCCATGTTGAATTTAGACATACTTTTTTTAAAAAAACGGCCTAACTCAATTTTTTGTTCAATTTTTCTTTTAATTTTACTATTTCTTACTCCTGGTAAGAGGAAGTATTGTAATCGTGTCAAATTTTCGATATCGAGTTTTTTTTTTTGAAAGGAAAAGTTTCTAATTATCATCGTAGAATAAACAGTTATCAGTTATTCATAACTTTCATTAGTTTAGGAATGTAGTTTTTTTTTTTTTTTTTTTTTTACAACGCCATTAGTTTAGCCTTTCGGCCATTCTTCTTCTGGCAGCCCAGTATAAATGTGCATCATACACGAAAATGGATTGCACAGATGATGTAACATCTTTTAGTTCGGGGCAGAGAACTAAATGCTCCCCTGTCATGTCTTCCTCGCCGCACACAGGGCAATGGGGGTTGTCTACCATACGGTAGAGGTGCTTCTGTAGCAGATCATGGCCCGTCAGCATACCGAAGCAAGCAACAGCAACGGAACGCGGAAGAGTGGTGGGAATCCTACCGTTTGCTTCCACCAGTTTCTCCCAATTTCGTCCAGCTTCCTTTTCTCTGTACTTATTGTGTCATATATTCCTTAATGACGACGATACTAGAGCCTTTAAATTTCTTTTATTTCCGCAGTGGCCCGGTATCCACTGCTTTTTTAGTCAGGCGGCTAATGCATTTTTTTATACGCAGCTTCTAGCCAACCTTCGCTAGTTTCCGGTGATGTAAGTTTAGGAATTTAGTAGAATCGATACTATGTATCGCAATTTATTATTTGTTTTATCCGTTTATATAAATATCGAATGATGTTTGTAGTTTAGTTTCTATCAAGTTCAAATGAAAATTTCAAGAAGAAAACTATGTAGATATTTTCCATCAATATTATTAAATTATTAGCGAAAACTATTTATTGATTTATAGCAAATCTTTTTCCGGTTTAATATCCGTTAAAAATGTAAAAAATATTTTTTTGTACATTGTTGTTAATTATTAATGGTACCTATTAATGTTATCTAATAAGTAGTAGAAAATTCAAAGAATTATAAATAATATTAGAGAATCTTACATATTATAATCATCGATGGAATTCTTTATTTCTACATACTCGCTCTTAATAATTCTGCTGCCTTTGTTTTCCATAATTGAAATAATTGTAAGTAAAGAAATAAAGAAAAAAATTTTAATTTCGCGTTCAATTAAAAATAAATTAAAAAGAAAAAAACTTCGATATTTAACGTTTATTTAAAATAACAATATATGTGTAAAAAAATAAAAGTGTTTCTATATGAAACAAGATAAAAAGCTCCAGGTAAACTCCTTATATCCTGATACATATGGGACTACTATTGCATGAGGCCTAATTCCCCCAAGGCCTTTCTTCCTTCTTCTTCTTTCCACACACAATCTTCTTACTACTAACTGGGAAAGAGAGAGTGACAGAATGAGAGAGAGGGGATTCTTGTTGTAGAAACATGAACAAGAATCCATGGAGAGGCTTATTTTCAACAAACCTGCTCCCAGAAATATTTTAATCCGATTTCTTAATTATTTCCCCAACAGATTTTTATTGTTTAATTTGAATAATAAACTTTTGATCAGTTTTAACTATTTGAAAACATTTGTTAATTTTATATATAATTGGCGGAAATTTTTTTTTTTTCATTTCCTAAAAGCCAGAATTGTAATTAGAACACAGCAGTTTTATTAAGATATAAACCATAAATTTATAACTGTATTGACTTTAGATAAATACATATAACATTATTTCTTTGTTATTTCTTATATGTGAAAACGACTTTTTTACCCAAAATTAAGTTTACCCAATCTGATTAGGACATAAAAGGCATACATAAAATATCTCTAAACAAGTGGCATTTTAGTCCCCCATAAAAAAAAAAAGGATTCAATGAAATCCTTGAATAAATCCACTAAGAATGTAAATATATATATATGGACCAGTTATTTGATAACAGGACACACATGTGGACGGACAGAAGAGTGTGAAGAAGGGTTGGGCGATGAAGCGGGTCGGATTGGAAACGGTTGGCACATGTTGTTAGCCTTCATTGGAGGGGAGTCTTCACAATATTTATAAGATGAAAAGTAAAAAACCGCAGTATATAGCTATTATATATATATATATTATATTTGAAACGAGTTTAATAATCTCAAGGTGGTTTAGTAAATGAATTGACTTTTAAGATGGGACAATCATTTTTGGTGAGAATAAGGCTTTATGATCCTCGATTTTCTCCTTCAAAATTCAATGTTCCTTAACCAACCTTTTATATAGTGTTAACTTTTCCTGTTCACAACGGAACGATTAAATATGCCTCCCTCCCTCCCCACCACAAAAAAAATCGTTCATTATTCGTGTTTTAAAACATCGCCAAAACAGAAAGAAAGAAATATTTCACCTTGTCCTACCTTATGTTTTTTTATCTATACAATTATAAGTAATTACAAGGATGAAGTATTTTTAAAATAATTAACAAAAATTTTAATTGTATTACATCTTAAAATTATCTGTTATTAACATATACAAAAATTCAATTATGAAATTAGAAATGTTAAACTCCTTTATTTAGTCTAGAAATCGCTTTACGAATAAAATTTTGAAAAATTTGTGTTTTGACAGTCTTTCTTATATTATAAGGGCTCTTTAAATCTGAAAATAATTATATCTGAGATTTCAGCAGAGAATTTTTACCGTAGTAAGTGGAAGTATTGCGTTTGCGCCACCGGAAATACCTATTTTGAAACGAGAATCACAAATACTTTCTTCATAATTTGTTTTATTGCGAAGAAATTTACACTTACTACTTATTTACTTACACGTACTCTCTTTCAAAATTTCAAAAAGCCGCAAAATATTTTTTTTACATATATATTCAAGAATTCAGACAACAATAGAACATATTAGTAATCAACTTTAAAGTACAGCAATACTTGGCAAGGTACCAACAACGCCTTTCACAATACTCTTTACCTTTGTCAAGGTAGTCTACATGGACAAATTGGACAAACTGTTACGTCTACTTTAGCGAAAACTACATTGTTTCAGTAATAAATTTCTGTTCGATTCAATATGAAATGTTATACTTACGTCATTATGTTATCTTCTTAGTTTCTCTTACTGTCGTAAAAAAAAAGGGATGTTTCGATCGTGTCTCAAATTTACGAAATTATGCTTTAACCGAAAATACACATTTTGTGGCTTCTCTCTCTCTCTCTTTCTCTTTGTATGAGAAAAAAACTTTTTGATATACCGATTAAGCATCAAAGGAAAAACAAAGGATTTGGTCAAAATCATCACCGCCACAAGATAATACATTTGTTTTCATTGCGTTATGTTACACTCCGCCAGTTCTTTTATCACTAATGCCTATTTTGGATCGACAAGAACTAAGGTCCTCTCTGTGCGAAAAAAAAGTAGTTCTATGGGAGGAGAAAACATCGCCGAAAAAAGATATTCAATCGGTTTGATATCTCCAGGAGTTTTGGAATGAAGATTTGCAGTCAAAATCCTCTCTAATCGAAAAATGCGAATTTACTGACGATTTCTTACTTTTTCTTACTAAATAAGATAAGAGGAAGTATTGTGATCGTGTCAAATTTTTTTCTATATCGAATTACACTGGATTTTATATCGAAACTACACAGTGCGTCTCCTAAAAAAAAAATTTTGAGTTTTCATATTGGCCATATATGTTATTTATAGTCAGAACAATAAAAAAATCGCCTAAAATTCAGACATGATATATCGTTTAAGTTCTACGAGGTTACCCAGCAAAATCGTTTAACCGGAAGTATCACGTCACTGAATGGATTTTCTGGAAAAGGCTCCAACAAACAGGTTTCTTTTTTAATCTTGGTCATATCAACTAAAGAAATGTAGTGTGCGGTGCAATAGCGAGGGCAATGTTGCGAAAGAGTGCCAGCTAGCAATAGCGATCTTTGTTCCTACTGAGTCGACAGTATTGGGGCAACGTGCCACCTGGCCAGTCAGAGGCATTCATTTTAGTGCGGACTATAATCGTGGACGGAATGTTCTGGCTGGCGGGGTCGCGGAGTGTAGGTGGGTTGCCCCAGTCCCTTTAGAGCGGATATGAGTCCAGCGGATGCAAGGGCAAGCAGTGATAGAGCTCGGGTTAATTGTTAGATTGTTAAGATTCGAAATTATTGTATTTAGGTACGGGTAATTAAGTAGATTATAGTTAGAACAGAAATAGATTGGGTGGGGTGTAGTGAGGCGATTAGGTTATGGACTTAGTAATTATAATGTTATAATAATATTTTGTATTTTATATGTGTAACTTTGGTGTAAAATAAATCATTTGTAAATGCGTAATTTTGTCCACGAGTGCTGGACCCTGTTGGCCACACCTTACACATATAAAGAGTTACAACTATTATTTAAAATATTTTTTAGGATAAATTCATATTAAGAAGATTTTGGGGAAAGAATGAAATCCCCCCCAAAAAATTGCTTTTTAGAAAATAGTCTGTATGTTTGTGTGTGTTTGAGAGAGAGTGTGCACAAACTTAATATTCCGTTTATGAGGTACCGTTACCGCATCTGACTAAAAGGTTTTGGATAAAATCCTTCAATTGGACATGTTCCGTTTATTCGATGGCTTTTTTTTCCAGTTTTTAGCGAGGTTCTTGAAAATCATGGCTCAAACTATGTTGTTTGAATGACTTGTTCGGTCTAAATAGATAAATGCCTATCATTTTTAAACATTTTACCAAAAAAATTAATTATTTTTTGAAGTGTATTGGGAGAAAAGCATTTTTTACAAATTTTTGGGGGGTGAATATTTTTCCTATAAAGTACGACTTCAGTGCAATGTATGGTTTGCAACCTGTATAATATTAAGCTAGTCCTCACGCGTAGGTCTAGTGGCTAGCGCACTCGCCTTTCATGCAAGAATTCAGGGTTCGATTCCCGTGAGAACAAAGTCGGTGTGGACCCAGCACGTGATAAAAAATGGGAAGCTACAGTTATTAGCGCCCTAGGTAGCGAAGGCCGGAATTAAACGGCTTGGGAACTGCGGTGTGCTTACTACACGCCGCCCCCTATTCAAATCGCCGTCTGGCAAGCCTTGGCCATTCATGGGCTGTTACGTAATAGGGTTTTTTTTTATAATATTAAGCTACAAAACAAGTCAAAATTTGAAAAAAAAAAAATGATCGATTTTTCGTGTATCTTTGTAGAATAGGTTTTTTAAGTTATTTGAAATTATCTCTAAAACTATTGCAACGATTTTCTTTAAACTTGGAACAGATACAGATACAGATATATTTGGAAAACTTTTATTTGAAACGTTTTTCTAAAAAAAAAAAAAAAATTATTTTATGCCTTTATAGGGAATCTGTGACGTAAATATTATTTACGTTTGATACATATTACTGATGTCTACTGGATTAAAATGTAATCATTTCAACTATTATTTACCTGGCTACTTGCCTTGGTTAGTTACAAGTACAACCCACCCAACATCTCTACATATTTATGTTATGCCAACATGTCTACATTAGAAAGTTTGAAGAAATTTTACAATTTATTGGACTGCCTTATTTGTGTTTCATATCAGACATTTCTTAATTGTTAAATATATGGATGGATCCGCAATGCTGGATAACATCTGGTATTTTATACGTCGTATCATGGATATACAATTCCGAAACTAGTCAGGAAGAAAATAAATATGCATGCTACGACGGATAAAATACCAGACATTTCTTAAATTAATTGACTTATTTTTACAGCACGTGCTATTATTAATTCTTAACTCACAATAATCCCCAATCAACCACTCCTTTATCTTATAGAGTGGAATTTTTTTTATGAATACAACCAATATCCATTCGTTGAGCGAGTGATCAGCTGGGAATTTAATGTGGAAAACACGACAAGGTAAACGAGTACAGTGGAATGGCCAAAGCCAAGTTGTCTCCTCTCTGTTAGTGTAAGGATTTTTTGTTTTTTCTTCTCTTTCTCTTCTCTCTTAAAATAGAATTGTGACAAAAAGAGAAGAAAAAAAAACAACAGTTATTAATGACATCCAGTATTCATTTCAAGTTTAGTTTAGTTATTTAAAGTTTACTGGAGTTATTTTGTTATATCTGCAAGTAGTTATGGTAAATATCACTGGATGGTATCCGGATGTGCAGCTTTACTGAACAATGTTTTTCTTTTCACATTTCTATGATTTTCTCCATGGCGGCACAAAAAAAAGTGTCTCGATAAGAAACTTTTTTCTCCGATAAAATTTAAAGGGTGATGTTGGGTTTTTCCTAAATAAAAAAGTCGTTTTTATCCCCCCATTGATATAATATAGAAGATAAACTATACGAGGATCATTCAATAAATAACGGGTCATACAAATCGCTGTAGCTCAAAAACGATTTAATAATTAATCATTACAAAATATTGGCTACTTTTCAACATAGTCCCCAGCAACATTTATATGCTTGTCCCATCGTGTTTCTTATTTGTGTATGCCTCTGGCATAAAATTCTTTGGGTTGATCTTTTGAAGCTATTTTTGCAACTGATTTTTAACTTTTTCATTACATTGAAAAGTTTACCACATAGAACATCTTTAAAGGGTCCAAACAAATAGAAGTTATTTTAAGAGTGTCCGTAAGTTGTCTTGGTACCCATCTCGCACAAGTTTTTCTTGTACTGCAGCTTATTCTGAATAATGTTATTGACAGTTCCAACACTCACATGCACTTCTTCAGCTATCAGTTCAACAGTAATACGCCTGTTGTCCTGGATTAATGGCGTTAATGCGTGATTCGAAGGAAGAAGTTGCAACCGTTCAACCAGTCATCCACTTCGTTGGACGTCACTGATACTTTCACGCCCACTTTTAAACTATTATAACTATTCGTAAACGTTTGAACGGTTCAAACAATTATTCCCATACACTTTCAACATTCTTTCATGGATTTCACTACCTTTCATACCCTCTGCAACTAAAAATCTAATCACTGAGCGTTGTTCTTCCAAGGTGCAGGGCTCGAACGGACTCACCATTGTTAACTGAATACATTTGAGGTTATGCTTTACCAAACACTCTGGAACAGCTAATGAAAAATTAAGTACAAGGATCGAACTTGACGCACTGAAACTATTGTATTGATTAAACAAACCGTTTTTGAGCTACAGCGATTTGTCTCGTTACTTATTGAACGACCTTCGTACATTTAATAAAAATTATAAGTTTATAGAAAATTTACCGATAATAACTTTTTCAGTAAGAGAAAGTTGTGAGAATGCTACACATCATTTTTCTTTATTTTATGGTTACTGCGTAATCCAGTTCAGAGTTTTCTAATCTGTCAATCTGTACATCATGGGGGAAATTTCAAACATGCAGTGCTGAGATTATGAGCGTAGATTTTATTTTATTAAACCGAAAGATTCAAATAGATCTACTAAAAATTATATTGTA
Source organism: Triatoma infestans (assembly GCA_011037195.1). Taxonomy (NCBI): domain Eukaryota; kingdom Metazoa; phylum Arthropoda; class Insecta; order Hemiptera; family Reduviidae; genus Triatoma; species Triatoma infestans. The sequence goes on from JAAEAF010014526.1 coordinate 114,913, forward strand.
TTTAGCTTCTAGTGTGTATTTAATTTCTTAAAGTTAGAAATGAATTTTTCTAATTATAATCTTCAATGACAGACAGACGAAATAATGTAAAGAAATTCAATGAGCTAAGTGTAAAATTTGTTACTAGTAAGACCAATAGTAAAAGATTTAGTGGTAAACCTAGCTTTCTTATTATTAAAATTAGTCTTCTTCACTAGACTTCATTAGTTATGTGTATTGTGTATTATTATGTGTGTCCCTTTATCGTAAGTTTTCTCCTATAATTAAAATATTAAGGCGGGTGTTTTGGTGTAGTGGTTATGAGCATGGACTTTTAAGTGGGAGGACCCTAGTTCGAGTCTTGCGTATAACTGTTAAATTTTATATTCATTTAAAAAATGTTAATGGCAAAGTAGGTGGCAAAGTAGTTGGACGAGATAAGCCCGCCTGAAAAAATAGGCGTTATTTTTTACTTTTTAATTAAAATATTTGATTAAAAATTGCAAAAAATTTAATTATTGTTAAAAATTGTTTTCGCAATGATATACGAGAAAATACTTTTATACCACGCAGCGATTAGAAAACTTAGAGAGAATTACATGCCAACCCACAAAGACATATTTTTGATAGGATAAATTCCAAATTTGAAGAAACTTAGTGAATTCTATAATATTGTATTAACTGCAGATAAATGCAAGTCTCATGCACTCTTTGGAAAACATTAAGTTAATAAACTGTTGTTGTGGTTGGTTTCGCAGAGCTAGAAAGCATCAGTGATATTTTCCCTGATAGCCTGCTTCTTTTTTTTTTTGTGGTCATCGACCTGGTTTCGGGCGTTCGCCTATCATCAGGATACAAAACAGTGTGATAACATAGCCTATCATAACGAGTTGTCAAAACAGTGTGATAACATAGACTCGCACAGAGCAAATTCAACATTACACAAAGAAGTGTATCAACTGAATTTGCTCTGTGCAAGTCTATGGTTATCACACTGTTTTGACAAAAAACATCCTGATGATAGGCGAGCAGGCTATCACGGGAAATATCTATGATAATAAGCTGTTATCCTTACAAAAGGAAATAATCAAGAATTAAATCTTTTCTGTAAAAATTATTATATTGCTAAGATCACTTAAGTGTAGCAAAATTTCCTTTCCTTTTTATCTTTTCCAGACTAAAGGATTTCTGAGTTTCTAAATACTCCAGATTATAATGAACTTAATGATGTATATACAAGAATCTTGCAAAATAACTACTTACTATGCGAATAATTAATTTTGTTAATTAACTTTATAAATATAAATTAACTCTCTAAAATTTATCAGCTAATCAGGAAACATTGCAATATTATAATAAAGCTTTTATTGCAAAAAAAAATCATTGTTTACATCTTTATAGATTTCGGAGTAATCATTTTTTTGTAATAAAAAAAAAACTGTTTTGAAACACTCATACAACTTTTTCTTACTCCAATTAATAGAATTTAATTAATTTTTTTTTTTTTTAATCATTGCAATATTTAGAAACGTTTAAGCGAGTTGGCCAGCCATTAAAAAAATGTGGTAGGGATCATACACATACATACCAGAATAAATACAATAGGCGCCCTCTATCTCAAAAACCATGCAGCGTCAAATTAAATTTAATCAATTTGAAATATAAAGTGATATATTTTATCTGTGCAGTAAGCATTTCCAGCTAAAGAAAATCGTAAAAAAACGTTTTCAAGAAAACTAAAAAAAAAAAAAAAAAAAAAAAAAAAATTTCAACAAATCCTTTTTCTATAAAGTCCACACTTCGGGTTAAATGATTTTTTTTCAATTCTGAAATTTTATTATGTTTCTAATGTTTATTATTATGATTATTATCATTATCATTATTATTATTATTATTATTATTATACAGGTGGCAAAACCATACATTATACTAAAGCAGCACTTTAGAAACCATGACGCTATTGTTCCATCAGAACCCCCCTCCCCGAAATCAATTCTCCTGGGAAAATGTGTCAAATAAAAGTTGTAGGAATTTACATAAGTAGATGATATACGAAATTTTAAAAAAATCGTTGTAGCCGTTTTCGATTGGATGATTTTGCTCAACGTGTCAAAAAACGAAATACCAAGTTTGACCCTGCCAAGGTACCTACCATTTTAATGAGAGGTGCGGAGGGGGACCTCAAAACAAGTATTTCTGGTGATAACTCAATTTCCAAAATTTGACATAGAAATAAGAGAAAGTAAAAATATAAGTTAGAAAATTATTAAGTGACAAAAGATGGATGAATAGGTATAATGAGATGAGTTTTTTTATTTTTGATTTATTATTTATTGATTGGTTAGACTTAATTCAAAATAAAAAATTCTTTTCAACATTATCCTATAATAAAATATTGGACAGCATTCATGGACAATGTTACAAGGTTAATATCATAAAGTAGTCCGGAAAGAAAGGTTTTAAATGAAATTAATAAATAAAAATAAAAAATTTAAAAAAATGTGCATTGTCATTAAATGACAAGAAACGAAGGTCCCCCTTTAAATGATTATGTAATAAAAAATATATATTTCTTTATGTTGTATTTTATTTTTTTAAAGGTGGACCAATCTTTATATAATATGTGTGGACTTAATTGCATCTTAATTGTATGACATGTTTCTAAATAAAGTAAATATTATTGTATAATCAGTTTCTACTGAGTTAACTTTAACTTTATCAAATATTAAAGACTTTCAAAGAAAAAAAAGCTGATGTGAAACATCCACATGATTTTTCTCTTAGTGATATCATTATAATTACTATTCACAAATGCTCCAGAGGAATTTTTTCCTGAAAGTGAAGTTGCAACTGTAACGTAAATATAATGGTAGTAGGGGCACATTATAATAGTTCTCAGATAAAAGAGATACGTATAATATCCTGTACATTATAACATTGCAGTCCAAAAGATAGCGCCTAGTTCAATAAATTGGAAATCTAACGTCATAAATTTCGTAGAAACATCGTAAAATAATTTTTTCCACACCAACGTTTCAAATATCGTTATATACATATATCTGTGCAGTTGGTATTTCTGGTTTAATGAAAAATCATTAGATCCATATTCCAGGGAATTCAATTAAAAAAAAATCTGGTGTGAAACCTTCACAAAACTTTCTCTTACTCCAGTTTCCAAAATTATAATTGACAAATTTTATAGTTTGTGTACCAAATTTAATGAAATTCGTCGAAAACTGAAAAAAAAAAAACAGTCCAGTAAAAGCGCACTTCCTGTTTACTAATTTTCTTGAAACTCGGAGTTTTGGCCATCAATTTATTTCTAATTAATTTTTGTTTGGATTAATAGAATTGTATAATCAACTATGATAGCACTTTAGTGAAAAACATACTTTAAATGAATTTTCCCAGAGAAATGTTTTAAATAAAAGTTGTAGATCTTTGTATGTTTAGTTGATATAGGTAGTTTCAAGAAAATCGTTAGAGCATTTTTGAGAAAATCGCGTAAAAGTGAAAACAAAAATTATTTAGTAAAGTGGTAAATTAAAAGCACTTCCGGTCAGCCGATTTTTTTTCAAAATCGGAATTTTTTTACAATATATTTAATTCTAATTAACATTATTTAGATGACAGAATTGTTTAATAAACTGAAATAGCACTTTAGAGGAAACCATAACCCAACCCTTCCCCCCCCCAAAGTACCCTTAAATGAATTTTTCCGGAGAAATATTTCAAATAAAAGTAGTTGTTGCTATATGTGTAGTTGATGTACCAAGTTTCAAGAAAATCGTTGGAGCCATTTTTTGAGAAAATTGCAAAAAAAGTAAAAAAAAAAAATAGTAAAGTGCCCTTCGTGCAACTGCAAACCTTTCGAGTTTGTCTCCTGTTTGGGATAATTAATTATTAAAAAGCATTTTGTCTGACTATTAAATTTTGGAACAATTAACTTTTAGGTTATAAGGAAACAGGATAGAAAACAGCTGATCTCTTAGGACTATTGTATCGCAGCGGTTGATCAGATTTCATTCACAAGATTTCCATGAAATCAAACCAAAGTGATTTTAACCAAAAAAATAGAATTCAGGAAGATATCTATTTGCAAAATAAAGCAAATTAAATAAACAAACATGGCCGACTGTTAAATATATAAGAAAGGAAAAGCATAGAGTTAATAATTAATTTTCACTATAGATTTAATAATCAGTGGAACATAAAATGAAAGTGTTTCTTTTATGCTTAGTTCACTTTATAATATTTCTGTTTAACAAGTTGTTTTTTTTTTTTTTAATTTAAAACATAACCTAAACAAAGTTAACTGAAAAAAAATCAATATAAATTTATTTGAAATAAAAATGGTAACGTTTAATTTAAAAAAAAAAAAAACAAACTAAAAATTCTTATAATATAATAACTCGTTCTATGAAAGTAATCTGTAACATGTGATTACTTAATATCAAAATGATAATGGTAGTAGTGTTTAGATAAAAATATTAAAATATAAAAGTGAACGCTTTTTTTTAGAAAGTTAATTGAACATAAAATTTAATAATGCTTTAATTAAAATTAATCTGTGCAGATAATATTAACATTTCACTATATTTATGATTAATGATTGATTGGAATACTTTACAAGGTCATTAATGTGTTAATAGAAGAAAAATTTATTTAATTTTAGAATTGTTCATTCAAGGTATTACTCCTAACTTTTAAACTGAATAAATTACAATTTTCAGTAATTATTACACTGATATTTTGGCCCTAATATATCAAAATTGAGACAAAAAAAAATACATGAGGAAGCAATAGAAACAAACTGTTTTCACCACATGATAAATTTTATTCCATCTCAGGGAGATTCTGCCAAATATTTGATTTCCTCAATGCTATGAAAAGGTTATTAGGTCACAAATTCGCGCCCAACTATCTATCTAAAAAGCCATTATTGTTTATAAACCAAAAATTTCACATAAAATTGATGGGTTTATAATAACTATGCAGTTTGCATTAAAGGACATTGTTAATAGTCATTTTCGATAAAAAAAAATTCTAAAAACAAAAAAAAATCTGGTGTGAAACATTCACACAACTATCTCTTACTCCAGTTCTCAAAATTATAATTGATAAATTTTATAGTTTGTGTACTAAATTTAATGAAATTCGTTGAAAACTGGAAAAAAAACTGTTTAGTAAAAGCGCACTTCCGGTTTACTAAATTTCTTAAAACTTGGAATTTTGGCCATCTATTTTATTTGTAATTAATTTTGTTTGGATGATAGAACTGTATAATCAACTGTGATAGCACTTAAGAGAAAAACATAACCCCATCCCTCCCTTAAAAGTGCCCTTAAATGCATTTTCCCGGAAAAATGTTTCAAATAAAAGTTATAGTTGTAGTGTATGTACTCCTTGTTCATTTCTATACTAACAAAGTTAAACTGAAAGTTAATCCCATGGTTCTAAATCAAACCACATGTTATTAGTATCTGCCGAATTTTCTTCACTTGCCACCATGGCCCATACTGGATCTTGGCTTCCTCTTTACGGTTCCGCTAGTCACCTCAGTTACAAAAGCCCGTCCCGTTTCCATGCACCGAACATCAACTCTTGCGTCTTCACATACTCCATGCAACTTTGAATCACCTTCACAATATCATTCACCTCCCCTCCAAGTTGGATTTTAGCCATGTAATGGGATCCGAATCACTAAACATTCATAAGATCCGAAGAACGAAACATCAACCTAGTTACTCGCTACCTAAGCCAGACTAAGATGGGAGATTATACCTATATATACTATGCAGCCGAGCTAGTCCTACAAAAGGACAGTTTACAACCAATCAACAACTTATCTATTACCTTCTCATCACTCATCCAGTCTGTCTCTTTATGTTTCTCTCGCTACCTAACTTCTATTTTACTGTATATGTCCTTTCCATCACGCCTAGCCAGTGCCATCCAAGTCTAGTTTATTTCTCTAAAATCCATTCTCTCTAATTCTCTTTCCTTTTCAGTTCCATTAAATCCAGCTCTGGCGCCTAATTATTTTCAATAGGTACTTTCCAATTGACATTGCTATAAACAGACAGATGGACAAACAAATATGTTATAACACTTAAAAAAACAAAAAATCCGTTAATGAACTATCACATATAGAATAAAAAGTCATTAAAATATTTAAAATAAATATATAATTTCTTATAAGGTAAGTCAATTACAATCAATTCAGACGGATTCAGTTATTGTCACATTTAAATGACCTTTGTTTTCATGGTATGACAAATGCCAAGAATATCTGGGCGGTAAATTTAAATAGCGTGCAAGGTTGTGAAAGATCAAGGCTGGTCTATGGAGAGATGTTAAAAAACAAGAGAAAGGAATTACTGACCTGTATGGAATGGTTTATTTTATGTACAGTTTAAAGATGGTAGAAATAAAAAAAAATAATAAATAAATAAATAGGGTTTACTTTTATGAAATATAGGTGAATCGTGGATTGATTTTTTTTTTAATAGTTACATTGTCCATAAATAATATTTTAACATAGGTCAAGGATATTGCAACATTTAAATGCATTTTTTTTCCCTCTATACATTTCTTGTTGCAATAAAACTTTTTATTGCATGTTTTCTATTTAATATAAGATATACATTAATATTTTTTTTATATTAATAACAACAGAGTTTGAATTATTAATTTTATAATTAACAGATAACTTAATTATAAAATAGTGGAGCATATTTTTTTTTTTTTATATTATTTAAAAATGCAATATTAACGTTTGAAAAAAAACATAAGAAGATCAAATATAATCGAAACGTTTACCTTTAACTAGAAATTTTTTTCATTGGCCAATAACCCGAAAATCTGTCGACATACAGACTCATTAGTATTTGTTTTAAAACACATTATAACATACTCTTACTGCAATATAAGGAATAAATTGTATTCCAATTTTGTGAGATGTTTAAAATTGAGATTTGCTTGAAACTATATATATTTCAAATGTCCGTCTGACGATTATATAAACATTATTCAATAATTATAAATGGAGCGTTCCTATGGAAACGACATGAAAGAATTTGTCAAAATCAACCAATAAGAAGTATCTTTTAACTGAATGATTTTTTCTATTTTCTTTTCGCAATGTTTTTCAGAAACTGTGCCATTGATTATCTTTAAAACTTGAATTTTTCCTGTAATGTAGAGTCTCTAATACAAAATATCTATAGTTCTATTACTTTTATTTTTAAAATATTTTTTATTGTAAATCACTCTGGTGAGTGTGTGTGAAACAATCACAAGAACTTTCACTTTATTAAATTAATATAATTTTATTTGATAAAGTTTCAACTTGGGAAATGTTTACCAAAAAAAAAAAATTATTTGCCCATTATAATTGGATGTGAGTAGGAGAGAGAATTGGAGGGGATGAATTTAGGAATGATGAAGAAGAAGAAATAAACTAGTAGATGTGCTGAACCACTGTATAATAAAATAGAAAAACACAAACTGCAAGGACTTTACACTGTTGAATGATATTAGAGAACAAGGTAACGAGAGAATAACTAAGAGAGAGAGAGAGAGACAGACTGGCTGAGTAATTAGAAAGTAGAATGATTTCTTCTGACTGGTGTTAAAAAACTGTTCTTCTGTGTAGGGCTAATTCGGTTATATTTATATCTATTCTCCCTCCTTATTTTGGCCTAGGAAGCGAGTAATTAGGTTCTTTGAATCCTCACGAATCTTAATGATACGGATTCCATTACACCCCTTAATATAAATAAATAAATGTGTAGAGGGAATGTGGAAAAGTTGGTACTCAGCACGCGCAGATACCTTGAATGCGAATACTTTGTAGTCCAATAAGTCAATGTCTTCCAAAAACTTGGATATTAATGTTACAGATTCCCCAAGTATCAACCAAAAATCTATTTTTCCATTTTCCAACATTTCAAGTTGATTGAAAAAAATTATTGGAGCCGTTGTCAAGATAATTCTGAAAAACTTAGGGAACCTATTCTTATCAATTCGCTCTTCCAAGTAATCTATGTTCTTCTACCTTGGAATTCTTTTGAATAATACATTCAAAGGACCATAATAGTTGATAGAAACATAAATTTCCATGAAATGGCTCTTCGAAGAAAACTTTACAACTCTTTTGAAAATCAATTTTCCTAGCACAAATGTTTCAAATAAAAGTAATATGACGAGTTTCTAAAAAAAAAATTCTTTTTCGTATTTAGAGGACCTCAAAAAAAAAAAATATCCGCTGAAAACCTGCTGCTGATGAACTCAATTTCCCTAATATGTCATACTAAAAATAAAAAGAATTTTCTAAGAACTCGTTTGTGATGAGAAATATTTCTTTAAGTGATGTCTTAATATTCTTAATTAAGTGAAAAAAAGATATAATGTAACACTATGCGAACTAAAAATTCTTACAATTCACACCACTGTTGTAATAAAATACAAAAAAATTACCTAAGTGTTAATAAAAGAGCTGTCACAATTGTATAATTCAAATGTGTTAATATCTTAATAAAATACACTGGTCAATAAAAGTTTTGCATATTGCAAGATTTTGTATTTCTGAACTTTGTCCGGTAAATTATGTTGCATTTCTTTGTTTTGTATGACCTTTAAAAGCGCGTTACATTTGTTTTCTTGACAATGTGCTCATTCATTCACTACTTGTTAGAGATTTTGATCAGCTGAGAAGTTGAGCTGATTGGGTGCAGTTGAAAATTTTTTTGTAGATGGCGTGTAAGTTGAAAAGGAAGTGATTTTACCGTGAATTTAAACAGCAATGCGACGGCACACGATTTCAGTAGCAGAGTGAGTTCGAATAGTGACTTTAATGCAACTTAGTCAAATGACACAAGTCGAAGTAACTCAAGTGGTGCGATGCAATCAAAGTGACGTTTCCAGACTGGTGGAAATTCCAACAGACATATAATGGAGTTGATGAGGAGAGAAATTGGGATTGATTAATTAGACGAGATATGAAGGCATTGTTATAATATAACTATAAGTTTACACAAACTGCACTGGACTTGTAATGATTTTATAGAATAAGGGGTGAGAGTAGAGCTATGACACGTTGCGATGTATATGGTTGAATCTGATAGATTGATCCATGTCTAGATCTCTCACTGGCTTATATACAGGTTCCCCACTCTAGCCTGCGTAAGTGAGAGATTATCAAAGAGAGTCTGTTTTCTCTCGGTCGGACTTGTGCTCTCTCTCTTGCCGTTACAGACACAAACCATAGCTGATAATCCTAGGATAGGTAGACCACGCAAAACAACTGCTGCTCAAGATCGATGCATCTGTATTTCCGCTAGGAGCACAGCAACCACCTTACGGAGGGAGTTTCAAGAGGCTACAGGAGTCATTGTGTCTACACAAACTGTTCGAAATCGACTCCACAATGTAGGACTACGTTCTCGAAGGCTCTTCAAGGCACCATGCCTCGAATACGCCACAAACTTTAGCGTGTATAATTGGTAAGTAGATATGAAAATTGGACCCGGGAACAATGGGCCCAAACGTTATTCACAGATGATGTACGCATTTCGTTGCATCCAGATGACAAAAGTATTCATGTCTGGAGGGCTAATAGTCAACGTTTAAATGAAGCTTTCATTGTTGAACGTTACCAGCAAGGTCGTGGTGCTGCACTCTTCTGGGGAGGAATAGTGATGGGACGCCGCACACCACTAGTCCACATCCAGGGCAATATGATGTCACAAAATATGAGAACAACGTCCTTGAACACATTTCGTAGATTTAGAGCTAACATTGGAGCAAATTTCACTTTAATGGACGACAAAGCTCTTGCTCACCGCGCTTAGTCAATACCAGGTTCTTGGAAAGCCATGGTATTCAAAGGATGATCTGGCCACCACGGTCTCCTGATTTGAATTGCGTGGAACAAGTATGGAGATTACTGAAAACAGCAATTTCCAACCGCCCCCAACCACCACGAGCTGTACAAGACCTCATCCCTGCTGCTAAAGGGGAATGGGACAATCTTCCGCAAGATGTACTGGATACCCTGGTATTGAGCATGCCATACCCCTCCAAGCCTGTGGCAGGGCTCATGGAAGCCACACACATTACTGATTACACAGAAAATTTACTTTTGTGGTTTAAGGATTACGTGAGATTTTGTTTACATTTCTGTATGACGAAATTTTCTTTTTTTCACATTGGCTCATCGGCTATCTCTAAGATAAAGTTTTTTTTGTTTGTTTGTACTGTACACTATTATAAGATAAACAACGTTGTATTATGTTTGGTTCAGAAATGCAAAATCTTGAAATATGCAGAACTTTTTTTGACCAGTTTATATTTTTACAAGTACGAGGGAAGAATTAGCAGCCTAGTAATAGCGCGCTGGATTTCCGCGCAGAAGTTTCGGGTTCGAGTCCAGCAGAGCTGCACTTAGATTTTCTTTTCTTCTACAGCTCAGTGTTGGGTTATGGACGGTGTTATCTATAACGAGAGAACACTGTCCGGACGTCGGCTCCGAGCGCCGGCAATAACTATAGATGTTAACGCGCCTAAAAAAAAAAAATAGATTCCTAAATACGGATACCTGTTGAATGAAATGTCATGAACAGAATTTAGTTTCACTTAACCTCTAAATAAATAAATATATATATAAAAGAACCCCATTGATCGTATAACAAACCTGACCGCATTCAGACGGACTAAGAATGTTGCCGACAAACTGTAGGGACTAGAATTGTCGCCAAATACGTGACCTTCGTCTCTCACACACACTATATCCAATTGTTTATTATTATGACAGAGTAAACTGTTAACCAACCAAACCAACCTGGCTGCCACCTGGTCAGTGAAACGTTGCAATTGAGTTTCACTAGTTTTGATGCGTTGTCTGTTTTAACCACAATATATATATATATATACATGTAGATAGTAGTTAAGTAATTCAATAATGTATATAGATAGTATTTATAAATGGGAAAGTCTTAAAAATTTACTTTAGTTGTGGTTAATGTAAATGTAGACAGCTGGGAATTTGGTGTTCATGTTTTAAAATTTAAAAATAAAAATATCTTGGGAATATTATTTTTAGTTTTTTTTAGTTAATAGTTTTAGTTTCTAGCTTTGGATCAGGTGACTTTAAAAAAACCGCTCACACACTCTCTCTTACTGCAGTTAATGCAATTACAAAAAAAAGATAAATATTCTCCAAATTTGGAATTTATATCTATATATTTGTCACACAAAAGTTGGACTCAATAGTTCCTTAGCAACCGCAACGAGGCACCACCATTGAGCCTCCAAGTATACGTCTACTACGCATTACCTTCCCGGTCACACGTAACATAGTGGCTAATGTGCTTCAACTTCTACAGCCAATCTCACCCTAGAAGCTATTATTCTAGTGGTAGGAGAAACTAGGAATAAAAAGTAGGAAATTTGAGGGCTTAACGAACTTTGACGACTTAGTAAGTCTTTAACATCATTCTTGAAAGGTTCACCAAGCTAAAATCTACAATTAGAACAAGCAAGTATTCTAATCAACCACATAACTTTTCAAGCGGCTCACACATCAGCCAACGCTGCCATTCTACAGTCATCACGCTTCCAACATCATCACTCTTCGCTCGGACACCCTATCCTCTAAAAATTCTTCTCTCTTCCAAATTAATCGTAAAAAAATATAAATTATTAGTATAATCCAGTAATCCAGTTGCGTGTTTCTTAAGCCAATATTTATCTATCTTTCCTGTTACCATCACAACAGTACTGCAGTAGTATCCCGAGACATGATGACCCCCAATACATTACGTAACACTTGAAATCTAGAAAACAAAGGTGACAGATTTCCCAGCATCTCTTAAAATAAAGTTAACCGCAAAAATGTTTCAAAAAAATAAGTGATGTCTCAGATACTTAGCTTGTAATTAGCACATAAAAATTGTTCGAGCAGTTTTCCAAATCTATTTTATAAAATCGCATTTCCGGTTGAACAATTTTCTTTAAGTTTGTAATTTTAGCTTTATATATCTAGTGTAAGTGATAAAAAAGTACATCAACAACTCTCTGAAACTACCTCTCCTTTTCTTTCACACACACACACACAGAGTTCCTAATAACTTTTCTTCTTTTTTTTAATTTTTAGGGTGCCTCAAAACATATATTTCCTGTGAAAACTCTGTTCATAAACATATATATACGGAGAAAGTAGCAACTTTCTCCTATTATCTTTGACGCTATTTTTTTTAGTTTTTTTTTTTTTTGTAATTTAAGGCGCGTCAATATCTATGGTCATTGGCGCCCGCAGCCTTCTCACTGCGTTGACGGTCTCCGGACAGTGAGGTTTACAGGACTCCTACGAAGGAAACAATCTAAGGGCAACCCCCTGGACTCCAAACCCGGTATCAGATTTTATTTGAAATCAGCCATTGAGCACTCCACTAAGCCTAGACGTTTATTGAGGAATTGATTCATTTTAAAACTTCCAGTAAATGTGGAGTATATTCTATGTTTAAGAAAATCGTTATCATAATTTTTTTCGAGGAACTTCAAAAAAAAACAACTCAAAAACTTATTTTATAAAGTGACACTTCCGGTTAACCAATTTTCTTTAATTATTTTTGGAATTCGACCAGTGCTTGTAATGTATACGTATTATATAGATGATAAAACAAATACATTGTAGTGAATGGTACTTTAGTGGTAAACTAAACGGTAATGTTCCCCACCAAGACCCTCCAAAAAAATATCAATTTCCTCCGGGAACTAAAGTTTCATATGTAGTTTGATATACAAAGTTTCAAGAAAATCTTTGGTAGACTTTTTTTTTTGCGAGGAAACGCGGAAAACTAAAAAGTTTCAGTGCAGTCTTACTTCCGACTGAAGAAAGATTTGACAAAAACCTTTTTTGACATGTATAATGGTGATGGTACCTCAACGAAATAACAAGTTTAAGCTTCTTGAAGTTGTATTTTTTTTTTTTTTTTTGTAATTTAAGGCGCGTCAATATCTATGGTCATTTGCGCCGGGAGCCTTCTCAGTGCACTTCTCAGTTCAGATATTAACAGCATAACTTAAAAATCCATAACCGCAGCAAGTTCTTTTCTTTTTTTTTTGCTTTTCGCTAATTTCCAAGAAAACCGTTCCAAGTATTTTCTTTAACCTTGCCATAGTTATATATCAGCTTGTCTTTATTTTTGGGGGGCTCAAAATATGTATTTCTTTTGTAAACTCAATTTGGCTGCCACCATCTTAGTACGTCATCAAAAAAAAAAGTAAGGAAAAAAAATAAATAAACCCGATAAGTTGTGTTCAATTGGACACGCTGCGCAATATACGAGTTAAACATACTATAATTCAAGGAGAAAATTGGATATAAGCTAACTGCAATACTAGAAAATAATATCTGCAGCATAAATCAAATGAAAAATTACTTTCGTATATCGTTACCAAATTAGGCAAACAAGGCAATTTGACTCTCTCACTTGGTGAGGAGTGGCTGACTTCTCTTTTACTGCAAAGAAGAAAAAAAAAAAACTTTTAATCTTTTCAAAAATTTTTAGCGTTTAAATGAAATATTCGTTTTACAAATAAGGGCTTATAATTTGCTCATTAATCATCATTTCTTAAATTCCCTCGAATCGTTATTGAATAGTTTTTCTAAAGAGTAACTTAAGACTATCTATACACTTTTCATATTCAGGGCACCTCAGTTTAATGTAATTTCAGATAAAAATTCAATTCGATATGATCGCAATACAACAAAATATCGATAATTATATGCAACTATAATAATTATAGTTAATAAGGGGAGAATAACAAAAAAATAAATTTATAAAGTAACTAATTTGCAATTCATATTATATTGTTAAAAAAAGTAATTCTACTTGGCTTGTCTCTAATTATTTCTTAATTACTTTAATGATATTCACTTTTTACAGAAAATTATATTACAGTTTATTTATTTATTTATTTATTTTTTTTTTGAGGACAAGGTATTTGGCTGAATTTTTAAAAAAGTAAAAAAAATATTAAAACACCAACAGAGAATCTTTGTTTTCTTGTTTTTTTTTTAAATTAATACCGGTGTAATGAAATAAATTAAGGTAATAAAAAATATCCCCTTTGATGCAGAATATTTTTTTCACTTACATGGCATCAAGATGTGACTGAGAGGCACATTGACATGCTATCATGCATTAATGAATTTACCCAATCAAGCGTACCCTTCGGAATTCATTAAGCTGTGTGTGTGTAACACTGTAGATTGTACATGAAACATTACCTGAGGGATATTAATTTATTTGTAAATGTAATAAGTGGTAAAGAAAGATTTTTTCAATCCCTAGTAACTCAATACAATGCCTAAGGTGCCAGTCATATTTTCTTGAGTTTAATGCCCATGGATAACATCATATTTGTTAAATATGGTTATTCTGTGCAACAAAGTTGGCACGTTATTTCAATTTGAATACATCTGTAATGAAACTAAGGTGTTATGTATAAAAAAAAAAAAAATCTGGTATGAAACACTCACCCAGCTTTCTCTTACACCTGTTTTCAAAATTATAAATTGACAAATGATATAGTTTGTGTACCAAATATAACGAAATTCGTCGAAAACTGACAAAACTTTTCGTTAAATGCGCACTTCCGGCTTACTAATTTTCTTAGAACTTAATCATTTTAAGTAATTTTTAGGTAATTTTGGCCATCTATTTATTTCTAATTAATTTTGTTTTGGATAATACAATTATATAATCAACTATATGATACCACTTTAGAGGAAGCTAGAACCCCATCCCCTCCCCTAAAAGTAACCTTAAATGAATTTTCCCAGAGAAATGTTTTTAATAAAAGATGTAGATATTTGCATGTTTAGTTTATATACGAAGTGTCAAGAAAATCGTCGTAGCCATTTTTTGAGAAAAACGCGAAAAAGTGAAAAAAAAAAAATCATTTAGTAAAGTGTTAAAACAAACGCACTTCCGGTTATCCAATCTTTTTCAAACTTGGAATTTCAACAACATATTTAATTTTAATTAATATTATTTAGATGATAGAATTGTCTAATAAACTGAAAATCGTTGGAGTGGTTTTCAAGAAAATCACGAAAAACTATAGAAACTATTCAATAAAGTCACACTTCCGGTTGATGGATTTCGTCCGAAATCTTCCGAGTCAATTGCGGAAGTAGTTCCTGAACTAAATACCTAGTTTTGAACTTCCTGTCACTTTTCGTTTTTCAGACATTTTGTTCATTAAACATAAACATTCAAAGACGACCATTCACCACTGAAAACATGTATTTCTGGTGTAAATTCAATTTCAGAAGATTCCACACTTACACAATCATTTCTCTTACAACAGTAAGAGAAAGCAAAAATAGTTAATAAAAATTATTGACAAAAAACATTCAGACGATTTATTCCCATAGAATTAACCAATTCCATTGGTAATTTTTGTTGAAATTCGGAAGTTTTGTAACAGTTTTAATGACTGTTCATAGACTTAGTAACTGATGTAAGAAATTTACATTATAAGAGGAATAGATAAAAATGCTAATGAGGCCGAAGAAGATATCCAAGCACTATTTAAATGACTTTCATTAATAAGATGGTCGCAACACTAATGAGGTTGATAATCTTTGAATGAATGGGTTAGTATGGAAGGAAATAGAAATTTATGGTATGTTATCTGTTTAAATGGATATACAAAGAATCTTTAGGACAATTTTTGAAGGAAAATATTTCGAATATAAAACTAGCTTTGGTGAATTAACGAAGTACTTTGAATTGGAAAGATAGGAACTAGAATTTTTGGTAGAGCACTAAACCACGCTTCTTATGGACGTTAGAGAGGGACTTCTGATTGTCCTATAGATATCTTGTTTTTGGGACAAGTTTCTATTCAATAGTTTGAAGTTTGTAACGTCAATTTTTGTTCTGTTGGGCACTCATTACTATATTACAACGTTTTTTAGGCGCCTGCTTGCAATTGACACTAGCGCTTCCTATTGACACTGGCACTAATTAAAAGTGTTATTCTTTAGTCGTTTAGATATATATATGTAATTTTAATGTTAATATTATAATGTGTTAAAATGATAAACGTAAATAATCCAAGTTCGCGAATCATTAATGATTATAAGTTGTACTTAAATTATGTAATTACATAAATTAGGTAACGAAGGATATTTGCTACTCTCGCGAGGCTGTTTCTATATGCCCAAAATATACGGCTGAACTAAGTACTGGGGAAACCAGTCGAAGATTCGACAGTCTAAATAGACATACAAAGTGAATCTTCAAAAGAGAGCTATAAGTGCCTATTCGTTTCTATCATAGTTGCCAATTATATGTTTACCTAAGGGCACCTCCCAGATAACATACCTCGTCTAAAAACAATTATAACCTTGCAGGTGGTTTGGTAGAAAAATATTATTATTCACTATCACGTCTTATAGGGAATTATGTGAGTCTAGAAAATTCAAGACTCGATGACCAGATCCGATTAGCGATATAAGCCATTAGCGGATATCTTCTGCATAAACATAAAGAAGTATTTTAGTTTTAACGAGTATATTTTCAGTAAAGAAGATATATTTTTATGCTCAGGGCACCTCAATTTAATGTAATTTCAAATGAAACTTCAGTT
This sequence comes from Triatoma infestans, assembly GCA_011037195.1. Taxonomy (NCBI): domain Eukaryota; kingdom Metazoa; phylum Arthropoda; class Insecta; order Hemiptera; family Reduviidae; genus Triatoma; species Triatoma infestans. The sequence goes on from JAAEAF010014526.1 coordinate 131,560, forward strand.
TGACATGATCGCAATACAACAGTAAGAGTATATAAAAATATCGATAATTATATGCAACTATAATAATTATAGTTAATAAGTGGCATGTTCTCGTATGACAGTGGCCATGCTTATTGCTTGGATTTATTTCACTGTCTTATTTTTATCTGACGTACCCAACACGGCTGATAAGTGTAAATTTATACGCCACGCAAGCTTATATTGGGCTGCTCGACTTCAAATGGCTCTTTATAGCATTAAGCTCTCGATAATAGACTTATAACTGAGATGTTTCGTTTTTATTATTATGTTGGTATTCCACAGGACCTAGTTAAACAAGCAATCAATCCTTTCCCGAGTTATAGTGATTGTTCACTTCATTTCTTTATGCTTTGTGCTTGTTCTTGCTACAGCAGATCCCAGATATTGAAAGTTATGCAGATCTCACCTAGAATATTCTTGTAGCAGTTTTCAACATCTTCATAGTCTTAGGCAATTATCACATGGCCTTCAACAAATAAATAATGTAAAGAAACTGATTGTTCATTCATACACTGAATGATTTCACCGCATTGCTTACTGCAGTCCTTCAAAGCCACTTCAATATAAATTTTAAATCATGATGGAGACATACAGCATCCTTAGGACAATCCTTTGCGGAATAATTACAGAATTAATTATATAATTATTTATATATTATATATATATAATAATTTTCTGGTTTATTCCTTTAGTGTAGCTAACAAACAGACCTGTACAGCCAAAATGAATGGGAACATTATCTTTCTTTACGTAAACAAAACAAACAAAAAAAGTTGATCATAATAAAACTGGTCAAACAATACATATATATACATAAAAGTAGAAAAATGGAGAAATGTCTCACGCCCATAGAGCGGAACTGGTTTCCATTGAGGTTATTGTTGTGATTGGATATTGAACACAATTTGTTCCGTTATCCATATGTTTCATAGAACGTAAAGGCGAAGAAAAATAAAAATAGGGTCACGGTTGTAAATATTTCACAAAAACTTACATTACAAGTAAGAATTTACCAAAGCAGATCAGAAGGGTTTTTAAAAAAAAATAATAAAAAAAAGTCTGGTGTGAAACAATCACACGACTATCTCATACTGCGATTGATTAATTTTTTTTTTTTTTAATTTAAGACGCGTCATCTAGGCCGGTCCGGAGCCTTCAGAGTACACTGCCGGCCTCCGGCCAGTGTTCTCTCGTTACATCACCGGACAGTGAGCTGTAGTGGCCCTTAGCAAGAAAGAATCTAAGGGCAGCACAGCTGGACTCGAACCTGGGTCCTCCACGTGGGAGTTCAATGCGCTAACCACTGGAGCTAACCCCATCACTTGCACTCATATATATAGTTACAATACGTACCAAGTTGAACGTAACCCCTCAAAGAAGGAATCGCAGAAATGGTTAAAAAACTAGAGGAAAGCATAATCATCCCCTCCCTTCTTCCAAAATCCCTATGAAATAAATTTCCCTGGAAGAAAAGGTTTTTAATAAAAGTTGTACCATTTTTATAAGTGAAGTTGATACACAAAGTTTTACAAACAAAAAAATCGTTGGGCCTACTTTTGAGATAATCGCAAAAAAAGAAAAGTAAAAAAGATGTATCTAGTGCTTCCGGTTTATCGATTTTGGTTCCAAAACCTTTGAAATTTTTTCGTTTTTGCGAAACTATGCTGATCATGCAGGGCACTTCATAACTTGTAGTGTACCAAATATGGGCAATTTGTTACTATTGAAATACTTCCTCTTAGCAGCAGTAAGTGTAAGTAAGAATATTATGTTTTTATGTGTGTTAGTGTGTGCAAGTAATCGCAGGAAACTCAAACTTGGCTTGATTCTATTTAGAGATATCACCACGAAGATTTCCGTCAAAATCTATCGACCGGAAATGCAATTTCACTGTTGTCCTTTTTACTTTCTCTTACTCCTAGTAAGAGGAAGTATTGTAATCGTGTCAAATTTTTTTTTTTCTTAGTTTTTCACGATTTTGTCGATAACGTTGTTAACATTTCGTTTAAACTTCGCATCGTATTTACATAAATAAATAAATAAATACCTTTCACTTTTATTTGAAACATTTTTTTTGGAAAATTGATTTTGGGGGTGGTTTCCTGGGGGATAACGAGCACAGCAATTTTCGATTTTGAATTGATTTGATTTTATGAATGTCACTTTTATTTGAAACATCTGTCCAGAAAAAAAATGAAGAAGATTTTTACGATGGAATTATGAGGAATCTGTGAATTAGGCTTGAAAAGTGAAAAAAAAAAAATTTTAATCCATAATTCTTAGTAAAACACACTGAAAGGTGTTTGTTAAGTCCAGCTAATTGGTAAGTCCAGCTAATTGGGGGGGGGGGACTTGTTTGAATAGTGAAAGTGAAGGAGTTTAGCAGGAGTGGTTTGGTATTAAGTAAGAAGTGGGGAGGTTATCAGGTCAATGTTAACCAATCTGTTGTCAGTCCGCCGTTGTCTCTACCAGCGGTCATTAACAACACTGTTATTAGTTTTATATGTGTATGTAGATATAAAAAATTAATTACTTTTATAATAATTATAAGTGTAACCAACTATTATTTATTCATCTGTTATATATCAGTTATGTATCTGTTTCCTTTAGAATATTTTTTTTTATCTACATGATGTGCCTCTAAAATTAAATGAAGCAAAATTTTTTTCAGCTTCAGGCAAAATTTATAATTTCCGTCATTACATAAAATATACATAGAATTGTGAAATTATAATGTAACTATAGATACCTAAAAAAAAAAAATGATCCTAAGTAATAAAATTGTAGACTGTCAAGAACTGTCTTTTTGTTTTATTTTAACGCGATCATTTAACTACTATTTAATTCTGAGCGCAATTTGACCTTTTCTGTTTCCATTTATAAGTTAATCTTTACTTTCTCTTACTCCTGGTAAGTGTGTGTGTGTGTGTGTGTGTGTGTGTGTGTGTGTGTTTATGTGAACAGCATAGCTCAAAAACGAAAAACCGTTCATACTTGATATTCCGTTTAGGTATCACCATGGGATTCTGACAGTACATTATCTGTTAAAATTCCCAACCGGAAGTACACGTTACTAGTTGTTTTTTTTATTTTTTTGTGTTTTTTTCTCAAAAATGGCTCCGACGATTTTCTTAACTTACCTATATAACTCCATACAATGATCTACAACTTTTATTTAAAACATTTCTCTGGGAAAATTCATTTAAGGGGACTTTTGGAGAAGGGAGTGGGGTTATGTTTTTTCTCTAAAGTGTTATCATAGTTGATTATACAATTCTATCATCCAAACAAAAATTAATTAGAAATAAATAGATGGCCAAAATTCTGAGTTTCAAGGAAATTAGTAAACCGGAAGTGTGCTTTTACTGAACAGTTTTTTCAATTTTTGACGAACTTCGTTAATTTTGGTACACTAACTATAAAATTTATCAATTATAATTTTGAGAACTGGTGTAAGAGAAAGTTGTGTGAGTGTTTCACACCAGATTTTTTTTTTTTATTATTTAAAAACTATTAAAAATTATAATGAGTAGGCCATGGCACCCTTCTAAGAAGCCGCCCGAGGTTACATTGGGCGATGGAATAGTAGAAAATGTCAAAACCTTACTCAGACTTTGGAATTCCGAGTGGCTGCAAAGGGCCCCGCGGAGGTTCCTTGAAATTGTGGGGCCTTTGAATAAGAAGAGGATTAAAACATATGAGTTGGATTTTTTAATTGATGCCTAGCTTGAGGATATCTTGATATACAGTGTGATGCCATAGACTTGCACAGAGGAAAATCACTTTACACACTATTTTTCGGAAACTGTTTCTATGATCTAACAGGTCCTGTAGTGGGGTAGTTTTTATCTCATTTGTCATATATTGTAAATTTTTAACTACTCCCACTTTAGGCCTTTCTTGTAAACACTGATTTTGTCTTAAGAAAAGGTGTGCAATCACAATGTTTATCCTGAAGATGAAGGTTTCACCCGAAACCGATCGAGGATCCCAAATTTAAGAGAGACTATCACGGCCGAAAACTCTATTGTATCAGAGTTTTATTTTGAACTCTTCAGTTTTTTATCTAGAACAGTTTCGATTAACTCATCTGAAGGAGCCTGAAACGAAAATGTCAGGAAGTGATTGTTGACACAATATTTCCAGTTCCATTGGCTAAAAAAAAAAAAAAAAAATTATAAAAACTACCATGTTCCTATTTTTTTTTTTTTTAGCCTTTCTAGCATGCCATTCTTTTCTGAAGTACTTTCACAACAGAGAACACTTGACAACTTGAGTACTATCTTGTTCTTTCCATCGGTACTTATCTCTGATGATTTCCTATTGTATAAAAGCTTTTATAAGATAATTTTACTAAGTATTATGTAATTATGAACTAAAGATTTACAATTCCTATCTTCTTCTTCTTGATATAAGAAGAAGTTTTGCGATCGTATTTGAGTTCCCACCGGAAATACATATTTTGTGCCCCCCCAAAATTAAAAAAAAAGTTTACAGCGAATGTTTTGTGTTGTGTAGTGAACAAAATATCTCAATTACGAAAATCACGGACAGTGAGCTGCTGTAGAGACTTCTAGGAAGAGAAAATCTAAGGGCATCACTGCTGGACCCGAAACTGGCTCCGCATGGGAGTCCAGCGGGCTATCACTTAATTAATCTCTTCTCTCTTATCACCATGTTTGAAACATTTTTTCTAGGAGAATTAAATTTTTGGGAAATTCTCTAGCTTCAGTTAATTACATTTCTAGTTATCTACTGCCCTACACTGCTGCGGAGGTAGTGTAATGAAATGTATTTGGTGTGTTGAGTTGTTGTAGGTTTTGTAGCAGTAGTTGGTGTAGCACGAGCGGTTTAGTAAAGGGGCTTGTAAGTATGTTTAAGAGAGAAGTATCAGAAATAAGAAAGTAGTCATCTTGCAAACAATAAATATATTCTAATAAAATAATAACTACAAGTTATTTGCAAAGATATTATAAACTTATTAATATATTACGGAACTGCACTGATTCTAAGATAGCGATTCCTAAAGTGTTCTGCTTCGGTGTCTACAACAAACTATTCTTGTTAGAAGGCAGAACGCAGACTGTCCCAAGAATGCCCTACTCTAGCGGGGGATTTTCTCTTACAAAAGAGTTGGCCTAACGGATTCTTGTGCCTTTGTCTCTTTAATTGCAATGACCTTCACCTTTACCTTCACTATTTATTTTATACCTTACCTACTTATTTAAATACCCGCTATATTATAGGTAAATTCACTATTTATTTTCCAAAACTGCTTCACTTAAATATTGTCAAAATTCACTAAACTATTTTTCAAAACTATTATTTTTGCATTTCTTTCTTCCACTACACTAACTAATTGAGGTTTAACCTACTGCACAAACTCTACCGTATCCATTACACATTATCGCTTCCATCTATTATTTTACATTGTAGATTGTTGTAGGAGATTATTGCACTGCGACCTGAAAGATCTATTGTGCCCCCCGGAACTTTCTCCAATGCACAGCCGGTCTCCAAGCAGCGTTCTCTAGCTCCGAAAACACTGCCCATCACTGGACAATGAGTTGTAGAGGCTTCTAGGAAGAAAAAAATGTAAGGGCAGCATGCTGGATTCGAACCCGGGACCTCCGCGTTGGTAATCCCTTCCTTCTCCCTTGGCTTTCGCCAATTAATTAGGGACTGAGACCCTAGTTTGTGTACTGTGTTTGTCCTTGTCTGTAAAGAGTAGAGTGTATGTAGTTTAAGTGTGTTGTGTACTGTTCTGATGAAGTGCATGGAATACTGAGCTGTGGTAGCTCGTGGGGTCGCTACTCCCCAAGTAAGTGCATGCAACAGATACCCCTTGCGGGCAATTATTTTTACATACTAGACAAACAATATAAATAATTGGATCTACAAGAAAGCCACCACCATAAATCTCCCAGTTCCCATTGGATTTGACTTTTTTAGGATACTCCTTCCACACAAACCCTCATTGTAAAGCCCCCTCCAATTTGTCGACAAATGCACTTTCCCTATTGCCAAGAGCATGTAAATTTAATGCTTCCACATTTCGCTAATTAGAAAATTCGGAGATTTCAAAAAAAACAATCTTTTGAATTATATCAGGACTGAGATAAATCCCTAAACTTCAGTTTACTAAAAAAAGAAATCTTCATGCAGACTCTAAATTCAAGGAAAAAGAAATTCTTTGAAAAATAGTTAATCCTCTTATTTAAGAGGGGAATTTACCTTTTAAAAAATAAATAAAGAAAAAAGTAATAAAATATAAAATATATACTACTAAGTATTAAAAAAGTATTCTGCACCTGTAGAGAGGTAATCGGGCGCTTTCTACATATGTCATATTTTGAAATTATCCAACATTTTATGAGGTTCTTGACTTTTTTTGTTTTGTATATCCGCTTCTTCAAGAATGCAGTCTTAGTGATAGCAGCTCATTAGCATAAGATTTGTCTCTTATATTACTCCACAGAAACTTGGAAGAATATATATTTTTTTTCCTAATGAAAGCAACAAGACTAGCAAATTTTTGTAATAGAAAGATTACTGCCTTCTGGTGAGAGTGGTCCAAAATTATCCCAGCGGGTAAAATGATTACATTACATAACAACGAACCAAAGTTCATTATTATTTATTGTTGAGTTAGAATGTCCAGTTGCATGTTAAGGGGTAAAGTTATAACACAAAAAGGGTAGAAAGCTATTAGGGGAATTTGGAGAAAATATGTTTTCACTCTAAGTATATTCAAATTATTGTAAAAATATTATTGAAATTAATAGGATTGAAAGTGATAGGAATAAGCCTGAAGAGGCTCATTGCGAAATATGGGCGAAACATGGCAATGCTCAAGTGTTTATCATGAATCAGAGCGTCAGAAATATTTTCCGTGATAGCCTGCTTCTTTTTGTGGTCATCGATCGGTTTGGGCGTTTCTCCTATCGTCAGGTTGCTTTTTGTCAAACAATGAGATAACATAGATCTGCACAGAGCAAATTTAGTTGATACACTGGTCTTTAAATGTTTTTGTTAGGGCCTAACTCGGTTAAGAAGGATGTTACACATCCCACGTTTTGGATGTTTCTATTTTTAAAGGGTGCAAGATGCCCATTTTAAGATCGAAACGGTACCAACACCCCTCTTAACCTAGTTAGACCCTAATAAAAACATTTAAAGACCAGTGTATCAACTAAATTTGCTCTGTGCAAATCTATGTTATCACATTGTTTGACATAAAGCATCCTGATGATGGGCGAACGCCCGAAACCGGTCGATCACCACTAAAAGAAGCAGGCTATCACGGAAAATATCTCTGATGCTTTCCAGCTCTGTGGAACCAATCACAACTATGTTTTTCATGAATATAGCCGCAGAAACCTAAAAGATCAGTAATAGAATTGCCCTAAATTTTAATATAATTTCCATTTAATTTTTATATCGAAACTTCAATATTGGAAACAAATCTTTTACATTGACTTGAAATTTTTAAACCACCATAATGAAGAACTGCTGTATGCATTTTCCGGAAAAATGATGTCAAGTAGGTTGTAGTAAGAATGATCTAATTTTGTAAACATAAAATCTGAACTCAGTAGTTTCATTAGGAACTACATCAAGCTGCCGTTGCTGAGCTTCCAACTTCACATCAACTAGGCGTTATGGGACACGTCCATTGACGAATGTGCTTCAACTTCATCAGTCAATCTCTTACTTAGAAAGTAATAATCTAGCGGTCAAGAGAAATTGATTAAAGTGGAACATCTGAGAGGTTTAATAGTCACTCATCAAATCAACTTTGAAAAATACGAATGAGTCACCGGATAAACTCTACTGTATAAACATCAGTCGTTATATCAACCTTAAAGGTTTCATCAACATTGCTAACTAGCCACAGTAGCTCGCCACCGTTAGATTGGGCGAGTTCAAGCAATAGTTTTATCTAGCCACATCACTCTTCAGATGACTCACCATAGCGAACGCTACCGTTCTACACTCTTCACGCTACCAACAGCATTCACTCATCACTCATTCATTCTAAAGAAAAAAGAAAACTACGATTTTCTTTTAACTTCATATAATATAGAAATAAAGAAGGAGGAGGTGGCGAAAAGAGCTCGCCTCGCGGGAACGTCATCCCAGGACTGAGGCAGGCCAAGATCTGTCTGGGTGGATATAAGCAGGAAAGGTCAAAAGCCTGCATCAATCTGAGTAAGAACAGGATCCGTATTCTTATGGGATTCCTTACGGGGCATTGCGACTCAGGGAGACACCTGAGAAAGCTTGGCTTAGAAGATGATGGCACATGCAGATTCCTGTGGGGAGATGGAGGAAACTCTAATACATCTCCTCACAGACTGTGATCCCGTTGTGATGGATGCAAGAAATTATGTCTATTTTAATTGAAGAAAATTATGAGAAAAATGTGAGCTTGTTGGCAAAAAAGGGTAACCCAGGTAGAAGAAATACAGTTACAGGAAGAGTTCATGAACCTTGCTAGCATTGTCTACCCCTTCTTCTCACAGGGGAGGATTTGAACGAACATTAGAAGGCATTCCTTCAACACAGTCTGAAACAGACATTCAAGCTAGAATACTTGCTTCAGGAATCGCTCTCTAAAACTTAGTGCCAGTGATAGTGATTTGCCTTTATTCTAGATAAACATCTGATTTATTAAAATATAGTTATGATGTTGTAAAGTACTTAAATTTGCTTAGAGAATAATATATTTATTTTAAAAACAGTGGTGCTCACTTGATTATTACTAATACTTCTCTCTTAAACATATATACTCACAAGCCCATTTACTAAACTGTTCGTGCTACACCAACTACTACTACAAACATTACAAAACATCGCTCACCAATAACATTTCACCATCATTCAAAGAAGATTTAATAGTCCTGGGCCGTTAGCAAATAGGGGAGGACGAAATACGCGTCCTAGAACCTTCCAGGATTTTGGGATTCCTTAGGGAGCTCAACCTGGAGAGGGTGCTGTAGATGAGCTACTCATCCTTGGCACCAGAGGGGGTACAATGGATCATAAAATGGTCGCAGTACAGGAGGGGAAAAATGTTTATTTGAATGTTTATTTTAAAAAATAATTGCTGGTTTTTTAAAAGTTAGTGGAAAATCGATTAATTGCGAGTTTACACAACAATTGTTACCAAATTTTTTTTTTTTTTAATTTTTATGAAAACAGTTCAGTTAGCTGATTTACCCCCACCAACACTATATTTATTTTAACGCATTTAAACGTTTAGTAAGAATTCGTAGTTTAATGAAAATTTGTGAAGAGAAAGTAGTGTGTGTGAGTTTCACACCAGGTTTTTTCTAAAATGTAATGTAATTGGTGTGATGTTGTTTAGTGTAGTGGTAGCTTGTTTGTGGCGTAAGCGGTTTAGTAAAGGGCTTGTGGGTATGTAAGTTTTAAGAGAGAGAAGTATCAGAAATAAGAAAGTAGTCACCACTGCTAACCATAAATATGTATATTCTATTCAAATAATAACTACATATTATTCGCAAAGAATGCATAAATTTATTAATATATTGTGGAAACTAGTTAGATTGATTTTATTTAAGGTTAATGCTTAAACTGGAACTGATGTTTACTGGTAGAATGTCTAGTTCAGACAGTCCTGAAAGAATGCCTTCTAATTGTTCGTTCAAATCTTCCCCTGTGAAAAGAAGGGGTAGAAAATGCTAACAAGGTTCATGAACTCTTCCTGTAACTGTAGTCTTCTACCTGGATGTACTATTTTTGCCAACGAGCTTGCATTTTCTTCATAATTTTGATAATTTCCAATAAATATATTTTTATATTTCTGGCATCCATCACATTCTTAATTTGCGAAACTTAATTAATTCTTTATTATATCCACTATTATGGGAAATGTATAAGATTTATGAGGGTTTTTTCATTTGAAAAAAAGTTCCAAACAAAATAGACGTCTTTTTGTTTATTTACTTTTCTGTTAATTATCTTTTCAATCTGTATAAAAAAAGCAATGTGATTAACAAATAGATTTAACAATAATTTAGTTTCAACATTTCTAATATCAGTCATGACCTTGATGATTTAATCTTTGCAATAAGTTTTTTTTTTTTCGGTGTTTTAATAAATTAACATATTTTCTAATGTAACACTTTTTTTTAGTTACTGTAACAGAATTAAGAAAAAAAAATATATTATACAGACAATGGAAAAAAAAGTTCGATTATTCAAAGTTTAGAAACAAAGGAATGAGACCTTTTCAATATAAAAAATACAATTCTCCCCCCCCTTCATTGTTGCACAATATTTAAGAGATTACGTATTTTTTAAACCATTATATGTATTTATATGTATTTTAAACACAGATATAACTTGGATTAATACTTCCTTTTTTGTTTAATATGAAATATTTAACACATTATGTACTTTCAATATGTTCCTCTTTAATACAGATATATCTATAGGAGTTTTAGGTTTAGAATGTGACCCGACTCTGTCAGTTGACTTAAAGTAGTAAATAGGTATTATTTACTACTTTAAGTCTTACTTAAAACATTTATTACAAAAATCTTACACAATAAAAATAACAAAGATCAAAGAACTTAACTTCAAACATGCCACACCACTTGATTGCTATAATTATCCTCCTCGTAATCATTGTTTTTTTTTTTTTTTCTTTTCTTTTCTTTCTTGTTTCTATAAATAATAATCATTAAAAAACAGGCTAATTGGTTTTATAGAATAACTTTCTGTAATTATAACAAATAAAATAATAGATAATTTAGAATTATTGACAGCTAATATATTTTTTTATTGTTTAAAAAAAATCTTGATGCTTGGGGTATTGTAGATATTTCGTACAAGAATTCATCTGTAGTAAACTACAATACATAACAGTTTCAGTTATGTTTCAACAGTTGGCAAAGTAGGACCGGAAAATGTATACAATTCATCGATCTACTGGAAGAAAAATGCCTTCAAACTAATTTATCAATCAACAAAGATATTTTGTGGTGATAGTATAATGGAGTTGTTGAGGAGAGAAATTAGGTTTGATTAAATAAATGAGATATGAAGACACTAATATAATGTAGCTAAGTTTACACTAACTGCACTGGACTTTATAATGAAAATGATAGAATGAATGGTGTGAGTAAAGATATGACACGATGCGATGTGGTGTACAGTTGTATGGTTGTATCTGATAGATCCCTTTAGATAGATTCCCACTGGCTTATATACACAGGTTCTCCCACTCTAGCCTGCCTAAGTCAGAGAGTAGTCTCTGTTAACCAGAGAGGGTTCTCACCCTCTTGCTGTGATTGCCATTACTTTGCGGTACTATTACATCATTCCTCTCCTGAAGAATTTTTCACGTGTGTAAAATTTGAGCGTGCTGCTGAATGATGTATCATTGCAGCTCACCTGGTTTGGCTACGTTTTCGTTCTAGCTAGCCTGGATTTGTTGAAGCTAGCGAAGTTGATGTAGACTAGCTTTTGGTGCAGAAAGCTAGCGATGATGCTGTTGCGAGCTAGCCAGTGTTGTTGAAAGCTAGCTGTGATGATGAAAACTAGCTTATGTAGCAGAAGCTAGTGATGGCCTTGTTGAGAGCTAGCTAAGGATGGTGAAGTTAGCGATGGTGATGTAGAGAGCTAGCTGGTGATGTTGCAAGCTAGCGATAATGATGTCTTCTTGTGTCATATATAAAAAAAAACGAAAGAGAGAGAGAGGAAGAGAATGAATTCATGAGTTCATAGTCCATGGCAGTAATTCAAAAAATATACAGTTATCATGAAAAATATTTACCTTAAATCGAGTATTGCAATTTAAAATAATCAGATAATGAAGATGTCTTCAGTTTGTAAAAAAAAATATTGACAAAAATATTGAAAAACTTATGAAATTAAATTGTTTTATTTTATGTCTGAATCGTTAACATTAAAAATCATTGAAAAATATACTTCAGTAAAAAATATTTACAGTTTTATGTACATTGAAAAAAGGCGAACAAAAAGTTTTAAGTTAAATTAAACCACTCTCTGCTGAGGTTGCATTATCTTTGCGGTACTATTACAATAGTCTGCTTCTTGTTTGTAGTCATCGACACCGGTTTCGGGTGTTCGCCCATCATCAAAGGATGTTTCGTTAAAACATTGCGATAACATAAACTTGCACTTTTGGAAGTGCTTTTATTAAGACCTAACTAGGTTAAAAAAAGGAAGTTATCCATACCTAACCAAGCCACATGTTGTGTTTTCCAGTTTTAAAAGGCGTTGTATTCAGTGTTCTTTTGAGAAAAATGGAAATTGGAGATATGTAACTTAAATTACGTTTTTTGGAGGAAATTTACATTGATAATTAATTATTCAAACTATCTTATTATTTTTAATTGTTGTTCTTTGAGTGTAAGAGTAATATTTAATCACGAAAGACTACCACTGTGACACTTGATTACCGTAAAATAATTAAATAATAAAAAAAATGAAATGGAAAATGAAATCTAAAAGATCTGTTTACAAAATATCACAATTAAAATGTCAAACGAGTAATAAAAAAAAAACAGAAATAAATAAGTATATAAAAACATCAAAATAATAATAGAATTAATAGAATATTACTTCAACTACAACAAGATGAACTTTAAGAAAACATTCAACGACAACACGAAGTTTTTTTCAAACTCACGATGACGACCCGATTTTTAACTCCGCCCCACCCCCACCACGGAATCGCTCCTTCTCATATTTTCAACTTGTCTATCAAACTTGTAATATGATGCAATTTTATACGATTTTCAAATAAAATAGACTTCTAATTAATTTTTTTTTTTTTAAGTTTTTTAACAACATTTTTCTTTCTAAAAAAAAAGATACAGGATATTAAAATTGCTGAAACTTATATATATATATATATATATATATATATATCAGGATGTAGGGGAGGTATTCAGCGGACCCTGACCGCTTCCTAATGTTCTTTCTTTTAGCCTCTAGCGAAATATATATATTTTTAACTTCTTACATGATTTATTATATATTACTTGTTCCTAAATTTTCTCTTCATTGTATTTTAGAAAAATAATTACATTTAAATCAAGAACATGATATTTATATATATATATATATATTTTAGGATAGAGAGAAGTATATATATTTACTTTTACTTTTCACTTACAATCGGACATACTTCCATCTTCCTGTCGCCCCTATTAATTAGCCTACTTCTTCTTCTTTGAAAAAGAAGCAGATTATTTGAAAAAATTACTCATATAACTTCTCAACCAGATCGCAAACATCCGCAATTCATACAACACTTCCCACTTCGGATTTCGTAAAAAAAACATTATTATAAAATTCATCATAAACTACTGGACAAATAACTTCCTACTCCTTTGTAGAAGGGTCTGGATATGTCAAAAGCGGCTTATTTGGCATCCGACTGCTATTACCGGTACTCCGAAAATGCACCTTTTATTTTCTTTTGCATTTTGAAAAATTTTCTGGGAAAATTAATTTTCCTCAAGGTTTCTGAGTGGGTAGTGTTTAGGGTTCCCTCGAAAGTACGATTTCAATATATATATATATTACAATATTTCAGCATCATGTGAAGCTAATGAGATTAAATGTATGGCGATTGAATGGAATTGCAAATTTCCTGAATTTAATCCCCCCCCCCACGCAATATTTTCTGATAAACTTTCTTTAAATTTAGTACACTAGCTAATCATATCACCTCTCTTTGAAACCTATTTTAATAGGTTTGCGGGGTAGCTACGGCATCCTGCTTCTCTCTAAAGTACTCCTTTTCTTCAGAGACATTTTCCTTGATAGCCTGCTTCTTTTTGTGGTCATCCGAGAGTCTAATCATTCGTTTTGGCCACTTATGCAGATATTAAGTTTGATTTAAGATAATTTACGTTTTAAAAATCGAAAAAATTCCAAAAATGCTCTCGCACTTTATTGCATAGCCTTTCTCATAGCTTTTATCACATTCAAAATCTATTAAATTATACTGAATGATTTTTATCAGAATGATTTATTTTTTGCTAAAACATTTAGATGATCTTATGAACGTGTTAAAAAGGTCATCAAAACGATCTCAACACTTTTATTTATGTATTAATCTATAAGTATTGAAGGTTTTGACAAATTAAGTGCTAAGTTGTGCAAGTCCCAAAGCAGACCAGTTTTATAAAAATACTTCCAATTAGATAACTATATTTCTCAATTTATAGCAACTTATATTTTCAAAATTCATTACATATTATTTTGTTCTTACTAAGTGAAAGGAAATATTGTGATAGTGCAAAATTTCGAAATCGTGTTTACACCGAAAATATATGTTTGAGGTTTCGTGAGTATGAAAAAATAAATGATTTGTGTGTGTGTGTGTGTGAACAAAATATGTCAAAAATAAAAAATTCCAAGAGTTCCAGTTGTAACCCTCGATTTCGAGGGAAAGGAAAGAATTACAAAATAATTAGAATTTAAATTGAAAGATGGTATCGACGCGCCTCTAGTAGATCGATGTGAAATCAATAGTTAGTGGTGCTATCAAGTACTGCGCCCTTGAGGCCCTGTATGTAACTATTCTTCCCTCTGAAGGCGAAGCGTCCCTTGTCAGCCATTGCTGAGCTGAACTTGTAATAGTGTAGACTGCCGTACAACGAAATAAGTTTATAAGAGTTGTGGAAGGTGTATTTCACTATTTGGCGAAATTGTAGTTGAAGCAGTAACGTATTCATTTCCTGTGGGAGGGAGATATTTAGGAGTAGCTTTCGTACCGGTAAGTGGTTTCCAGAATAATTTAAGTTAGGGTTGAGATAAGACCTCATGGTAATTAGCGTACCAATTTAGTTTCAGATACCGTTCAGGAACAGTTTCAGATTCAGACTTAAGTTCAAATTCAGATTCAGCCTAGCTTCAGATAACGCCCAGTTTTAGATACAGATTCAGATATAGTTCCAGATCCAGATTTAGTTCCAGCCAGTATTGCGTCAGAGAATATAATCTCCATTACGTCTCTCTCTCTTCTCTTGAACCTCTGGACA